>CAWUFW010022899.1:0-85954 GCA_963921515.1 Calotriton arnoldi
AACTTAGGGCGACCATAGCAAAACCAAAGGGGATGATGGACGGAGTGTTGAACATTGCAAGCACTCACCCCCAGTCAACTGATCTGGGTTTAATCCATCATCATTCTTTAGCTCACTCCGCCACCCCAGTTCAGACATGGCCATATGCAAATCAGTCTGACCCTGTGCCTCATGGGAACAGTCCAGACCGAACTGCCAAGCCATGTCTTCCCTGGACCGGAAACAAGCATCCTGTGACCGGTTTCTGGCTTACAGCCGTCATCAGCCAGGCTATCTTGAATCCAGTGGCAAAGTGAGCAAGGGACCCACGTCTGGGCATACCCTGCCAACTTAGGGCGAACATAGCAAAACCAAAGGGGATGATGGACGGAGTGTTGAACATTGCAAGCACTCACCCCCAGTCAACTGATCTGGGTTTAATCCATCATCATTCTTTAGCTCACTCCGCCACCCCAGTTCAGACATGGCCATATGCAAATCAGTCTGACCCTGTGCCTCATGGGAACAGTCCAGCTAGTCTGTGGCATCAAGGTTATGATCCAGATGTTTCAGGAGAGAATGTTTTGACCCTGTTAGTTCTGAGGCTTGTTGGGCTCCTAACCTCAGGCATCCTTCTGGTGCCTCAGGCTGGTTTTTACAAGTAGATCTTTAAGTGCAAGTTGATGCCTTCAATGAGCCCAGTGCTGAGAGTGCCTTTTGGACAGAATCTGCATATTGGATAAAGCGACTCAGGACCTTTGGCAGTCCATTTACCTTGCTGTATCCAGAGCTCACGGTGATGAAGGACGTATCCCCTGTGGTGGGGTCCCCGAGGGGGCAGAGGGCCCAAGCGTTTACTTTTTGGGGAAGATCTTATCCTTAACCACCTGCAACCCAAACATTTATCGAACTTCTTCACAAGTGAACATGCACCTAGGGCACCCATCCTGAAGCCAAAACCTGGGGCTCCACCTTGAAAGATCATAGCCAGGATCCTGAATTATCAGGACAGAGACGCTATTCTTCAGGCAGCATGCTCCCATGGAAATTTACAATACGACAATACTACGGTGCGCTTCTTTCCCGATTTTACGATGCAGGTACAGTGCCAACGCTGGAGCTTCAAATCAGTGAAGCTAGAGTTACGAAATAAAGAACTCATATATATAATGCTATACCCTGCGAGACTCAGAGTACTAGCGGAGGGGAAATCATGGCACTTCAACATGCCGGAAGAAGCCTGGGAGTGGCTGGGGGGGGCTAGCACATGGTGGGCCGACGTGGGGCACTCAGACGAGACAAACCCATGATTGTCAGGAGAGGACAACGCAGGAGACAACAGACCCCAGGCAGAAGACGGGACCCAGGACAAAGAATGAATATTGGACATGAACTGACAAGATGGACTATTGATGGCCACAAACATATGATATGAATCAGTATTGGAGATAACATTGGACATCGAATGTATCCTTTATTGTCTGAAACCTTACAAGGGGCATAGCTGGCCTGGGGCGGGGGAGAAGCGGACTAAGTCACAAATGAGCAGGGAAAACAAACAGTACTAAGAGGCTGGAACTAAGCTGTACCAGTGGGCCTTATGTCAGCACTGGCCCATCCTAGAATAGCTAATGTTAGTATTTGGGGCAACAGGCACTCTGCAAGTTGGGGGTGTGTGAGGTTTTAAACCATTTTTAACAGGGTAGCAGGGGGAGTTACGATGTTGGGATTACTGTAATACCGACAGTTGTTGTTAAGTATCAATCTTTGTTTAGCTCAGTGAACACAGATGTACAGGGACAGGCTATTGCACTGAGATGGCGGAGGGGGAGCTTCTTATCATTCGTTACACAGGATCAGCCTTTTTTAAAAAAAAGAATTTGTTTATTTTTATTTTCACATTTGCTGACATGAACAGTGTTATCTCGTATAACCATTACAAACATGAAATAAACTTTATAGCCATTCCACCCTTTCCCAGTGCAGTGTCCAATGGTACATTCCCATATTTCTTCAACAGCCTTTACTATTACAGTACTTGTGCTACACGCTGACCGTAGGGGAAGATCCTTTATCCTTATGTTCAGGACTTCTCATAGGCGATGCCCCTCCCTCCGCAACAGAGCCTGAATTCCCCGTATCCTGCCCTGTTGCTATTGTTGCTTCAAAGTCCTCTATGACCACTCTCTATAAAGCCAATTCTTCTTCTGCATGCTCATCTACCCTACACCTGCATAGCCTGAGTTCCCCCGCTACAGCCCATTCTTTCACGTCCTTACCCCACCTTAACAAATTAGGACCCCCAGTGCCCATCCATGGCATGGCTACTCGCCGTTTCGCAAGCAGTAGTGCCAGATGTGCAAATCGCCAATGCATTTTTCCTCCCTTACGTTGTTTAAGCATGCCCAATAAACAAGCTGCAGGTTCTGGCCTTAGTGTCACTCCCCCAATGCACTGTAGTGTCTCAACCACCCGGCCCCAATAACTATGTACTGCGGGACACTCCCAGGCCAGGTGTAGAAATGTTGCTGGGGCCGTGTGGCATCGTGAACATGTGTTCTGTTTCGTGGGGTCTATGTGGTGTAGCAGCACCGGGGTGATATATGTGTGGTGTAAAAAATTGTAGTGAGCTAGTTGAAAACGTGAGTTGCATGAGCCTTTTTTTACTAACTTACAGGCCTCCTTCCACTCTGAGACCGTAAATGGCACTCCCAATTCCTCCTCCCATGCCAATCTCGCCCTTGGTCTTGGACTGGGCGTGTCCGAAATCATTGCGTTGTGTAAGTGGGATATCAAGTGTCTTCCCCCCCAAACTCCAGCAGTGTTCTAAACAAGGCTGAAGACTCCAGTGCGACCGGGCACATTGGCCAGATGTCCAGTATTATATTAGTGATGCTAGCGTAAAGGAGGAATTGCCCCTGTCCAACCCCAAAACTGTCTTGCGCTTCTTCAAAGGAAATCAGTGTGTCATTGGGGAAAATGTCTGCTAACATCAGGCATCCCCCGTCTTTCCAGCCCATTACATCCACCTCCGACGCCAAGTGCATAAACGCCGGGAGGGCCCAAAAACGTGAAATTCCTCGCAAAGGGGGCACGCCTCAGTACCACCTTCACTGCCCTTTCCCAAAGTGTCGCTGTATGGTGAATCAAGTAGGAGCCCTCTCCCTGTCCCCACCTCCCTCCATGTAATAGTTGGGGCAGTGTTTTTCCCCTCGCATCATCCGACAGGAGTTCTTTCTCCCAGTTGTTCTCCCCGGTCAGCCAATGTGCTGCATGTTGGAGTTGGGATGCTAGGTAATAAAATTCTAAATTGGGAAGCGCCAACCCTCCCTAGTCCTGCGGCAGCTGTAGTACCTCTCTACTCACTTTGTTTCTGCCGTCCGCCCATACCAATTTTATTAGTAAGGAATGGAGTCTTTTAAATACTGACCGTGGGAGTGTATCCAGTGAATGTTGAAGGGCATACAGGTTTAGAGGCAAGAACACCATTTTGGCTACCGCCACCCGGCCCATAATGGACAAAGGGGGAGCACTCCAGAAGTTAACCGAGCGGGCTAAACTTTCAGTTTCTGAGCGGTATGTGTGACCATGATGGCCAGGTATCTAAACTGGTCCATTTCCCAACGTAACAGCATCGGAGGAAGCACCTGGGGATCCCCACGACCCAGGGCACTGAGCGGAAAAAGTAAGGACTTTGCCATGTTTATGCGCAACACGGAGATATCCCTGAAAGTGTTAAAGTGTTCCAACAGACGCGGCAGCGACACCGCCGGCGCTGTCAGATAAAACAACATATCATCCACATATGGCGATATCAAATGCGCTTTTCCACCAATTCATATCCCATAGCCACCCATTTCCTTTCTAACTCTGATGGCCAGCGGTTCTAGTGCCAGCGCAAATAGGAGGGGAGACAGTGGGCACCCCTGTCTGGTACCTCTTTGCACCCCAAAAGGTGCTGAGATTAATTTCCCCAGCCTGATCCTAGCAGTAGGTTCTGTGTAAAGTAATTTTACCCATGTCCAGAATCTGGGTCCAAACTCCATTCTCATCAGAACTGTCTGGAGGTAACACCAGTTTACTGCATCAAATGCCTTGGCTATGTCTATGGATACCAGGGCAATATCCTGATCACTGTCCTCCACTTCATGCATGATATGCATGAGTCTCCTGATATTCATCGTAGTATTTCTACCGGGTATGAATCCGCATTGGTCTGCGTTAACCAATCTGCCTTAGGACCATGCCTTTGAGCCGGTGTCCTACACAAGATGTTCATGACTAGATTCATCATTGTGATTGGGCGGTAGGAAGCCGGGTCCAAGGGCTCCCCTCCTGACTACAGAATCATTACTATAATGCCCTCTCAGAATGTGGGGGGGAAGGCTCCTTCCCATCAGGGCCTGTGCATAGACCTCCAGAAGGCGAGATGCCACCACCGCCTAAAATGTCCGGTAAAAGTCCACTGTGAATCCATCAATACCTGGTGCCTTCTCAGATGGGAGTGAATTTATAGCTATCTGTACTTCTTCATCTAACAGGGGTTTGTCTAATGTTTGCCTCCCCTCCTCCCCTAGTAGCGGGATCAAGAGGTCTCTAAAATACTCATCTAATTGTACCGGGATGGGATCCCCTGGGGACGCATATGCCCTCTGGAGATGGCCCCTAAACACTTCTACTATATCACTCTGAGTGCACGTGTCACCTCCATTTGGATTCACAAGATGAAGCACCCCTGTTCGCAGTGCCTCTCTCTTTAGAATCCAGGCTAGGAGCCTTCCGGATTTTTCCCCTTGCCGATGTAATAGCTGTCGGTATGATGTTAGTGTGTATTTTTCCAATCGGTCATGCGCTTCTGTAACCTGTCTCATTATTTTTTTATTTTTTTTATTTTTTTCATTTTCAAAAAACCTTTATTTAGAGAATATTGCACAGCACAATTACAAGACTCCACCGCTGCAATGAATGAAGCACAACATGACAATGCAATACAGTAAAGGCAATCATAAACTTGAGGCACATTGGGGACAATGTTAGGGGACAGTAACCTGTAGGCACAAAGGGAGTGAAGCATACATCAAAAAAGAGCGCCATCAGTAGGGCAGAAAGGCAGGGGGTGTAGAGGAGGGGGACGGGAGCAGCGGGGAGGCGGCTCATGGACCTACACCGGTGGCCGCCGCCGCCGGGGCGCCGGCGGGGAGCGCGGGAGAGATCGCAGGGTGCTGTGATTCCTGACTTAAGAGGTAGGTTACAAACGGACCCCAAATATCAATTGGACGAGACCTGGCTGGTTGGAGGTCCCAGAACTCAGCTAGTAGAGTTTGACAGCGAGAAGCGTCCTCAAGCCAGAGGGCAACCTTGGGCGCCGGCCTGCGGCCCCAGCACATGGAGACCCTGTGCCTCGCAAGGACCAGCAGCATGGCAGTCAAGCGACGAGTGGCGTCCGGGCAAAATTTAAAAAAGCCTAAGAGGCAGAGCAGAGGGTCAGGTTGAATCGGGGATGAGGTGATTGAAGAAATCGCAGTGCATACCTCGCGCCAATATGCCGAGACCCGGGGGCACAGCCAGGCGAGATGAGAGAAGTCAACCGCGGGCGCAGAGCAGCGCAGGCATCTATCACTAGCAATCAGTCCAAGCTTATGGAGTTGGGCGGGAGTCCGATAAAGCCGATGGAGGTACTTGAAATGGATAAGGCGCAAACGATAGTTTGGGGAAAGGCGTTTGATTTGATTACAACAATATAACCAATCGGCTTCGGAGATTTCGGCTCCCAGGTCATCGCCCCATGCAACGCGCGCCCGGTCAGTGGAAATGGGAGATGCTGCTAGCGTGTAAGCGTAGATTTTTGTGACCAGTTTTTTAGGAGAGGAAGATGTATAGAGAAGATCGAGAGAGGCCATCGAAGGGGGGGGGGGGCTGGGGAAATGTGGGGTGAAGCTTCCTACAGATAGCTCTGAGTTGATAGTATAGCAGAGTATCCATGGGGCCAGAGTCAGCGGCGAGGGAAAAGAATGTGTCACCAGGGTAGAGATCCGAGACTGTGGAGAGGCCCAGATGAGTAGCGTGCTTGATTCTCCCGGAAGAATGAAGGGGAGGAAAGGCGGGGTGATGTGCCAGTGGCATATTGTTCGCGGAAAGCATGTCAAACCCAGAAAATTTGCAAAGCCCGTCCCAAGCCCAGCGTAGAGTCTCAACCGTGTCTATTTCAGTGTGAAGGAGTTTCGCCGGGGCGAATAGAGCAGTCGTGAGCGGCCACGGGGTAGCGAGGCCTCAATTAGAAGGGGAGCCTTCTAATTGAGGCAGAAACTGGTGGACTCCAGGTAGCATTTTATCACCCAAACAACCCAAAATCAACAACCTATGCGACATTGCTACCATCCAATTGCTACACCTGCAGAGAGTTGTGCCTGAGGAAGATTTAAAAGATTTAAGGGTTACTTTCCATGATAAGATCATGCTTTCATTTGGACTTAAACTTGCATGTCCTTCCACGGCACTGACTAATCCTGGTCAACAACAGTCCATTCTGTCTCTGACGCAGGTCCTTGACTCGACTTACTTCTTTTGCCACAGGCCCTGCAACTCTGACCCAGCCTGGTTCTGGTCCAGGCTTCACAGGTGTTTGTTCTGAACTCTGCTCTGAATCAGCTGGAGGATCCAGCCCTGACATCTTTTAAAGTCATGTTGGTACACTATAGACTCCGCAGGTTGTGGGCACTAATGCTGTGATACGATTTCACACTTAGAAGAGTGCACAGAGATTTCTGGGGGCATCCAATCTTCTGTTATGGAATGCTCTTAGATGGGGCCAGTCTATACAGTGAAAAGGTGTATTCAGCATTGTAGCGCTTCACAGAAAGCAGAGCTACAGCTTGTTCTATAGGGGTCCTTTCCTCCGCTCTCCAGTTCAACCAGCAATAACGCAAGTTTCATGGTTGTTTGAGGAGCCTTGCTTACCACCAGAGGCAGCCCTCAAAGCCTGCCTTACATCCAACTCAGTCCTTTCATGGCTTCAAGGACATGGGGGCCAGTAGGGGATGAGAACACCACAGGTGCAACAGTCCACCTTATCCTCTTCACCTGCTGCCAAGGCCCTTTAGTTCCCCTTCCAGCTGTCATTTGACACTGGAGAGTGTCAGGATTCAATATTGTATTTCCGGCTTTCTTTAGGTCCTGAAGAATGTTCGACTTGGTTACGCCCTCCCTCTCTGGCTACTCCTTCCCACATTATACCAGTTTTTGCCCAAGCACGAGTAGATTGTTTCAGTATTCTCTTCTGAGAGTTGCAGATGTTTCTTGAAAATGGTGCGTTTAAGGTGGTGCCTGTAGGGGAGATAGGAATGGGGTGCTATTCTTTTTTTAAATGTTTTCATTTTGCTTTTATCTCTGAAACGATACAGCATTATCAAAGAAGAATACCACATTTAATGTAGGAACAACTGTCTGCCTGATAAAAACATTAAACAATGATTTCCTCCCCCTCCTCTCACCCTCCAGCACCCAGCATGGGGGCTATTCTTGATACATATTGTTCCCCAAGAAAGATGGAGCACTGAGGCTGATCCTAAACCTCAGGCTACTAAACACTTTCCTTTGGAAGAAATGATGACGCTGGCCTAGATGTTATTGGCCTTGGACTCTGAGGACTGAATGGTGTCCTGGGCTTGCAGGACATGTACTTTCACGTGCCCTAACATCTGACAGGCAGTACATATTCTCTATGGTGTTTTTGGAGCATTTCCATTTCAGCGTGCTGCAGTTTGGCCTTACCTCGGCCCATTGGGTGTTTGCAAATGTCATTCCTGTGATCGCTTCCCATCTTCAAAGATAGGTGATATATGTATTTCTGTACCTCAACGACTGGCTTCTGTAAGGGCCTTGCCTCACCTAGCTTCTGACCACCTGAAGAAAGGAATTTAATTTTTGTTCCTCCTGAGATTCTCATGTTCAGCCCATACACAGGATTCCTGTATAGGACCCATTCGAGACAGTGTGGTTTCAAGGGCCTTCCTGCCCCATAACTAGTCTGTAGCAAAACCAAAGGGGATGATGGACGGAGTGTTGAACATTGCAAGCACTCACCCCCAGTCAACTGATCTGGGTTTAATCCATCATCATTCTTTAGCTCACTCCGCCACCCCAGTTCAGACATGGCCATATGCAAATCAGTCTGACCCTGTGCCTCATGGGAACAGTCCAGCCCGAACTGCCAAGCCATGTCTTCCCTGGACCGGAAACAAGCATCCTGGGACCGGTTTCTGGCTTACAGCCGTCATCAGCCAGGCTATCTTGAATCCAGTGGCAAAGTGAGCAAGGGACCCACGTCTGGGCATACCCTGCCAACTTAGGGCGAACATAGCAAAACCAAAGGGGATGATGGACGGAGTGTTGAACATTGCAAGCACTCACCCCCAGTCAACTGATCTGGGTTTAATCCATCATCATTCTTTAGCTCACTCCGCCACCCCAGTTCAGACATGGCCATATGCAAATCAGTCTGACCCTGTGCCTCATGGGAACAGTCCAGCCCGAACTGCCAAGCCATGTCTTCCCTGGACCGGAAACAAGCATCCTGGGACCGGTTTCTGGCTTACAGCCGTCATCAGCCAGGCTATCTTGAATCCAGTGGCAAAGTGAGCAAGGGACCCACGTCTGGGCATACCCTGCCAACTTAGGGCGAACATAGCAAAACCAAAGGGGATGATGGACGGAGTGTTGAACATTGCAAGCACTCACCCCCAGTCAACTGATCTGGGTTTAATCCATCATCATTCTTTAGCTCACTCCGCCACCCCAGTTCAGACATGGCCATATGCAAATCAGTCTGACCCTGTGCCTCATGGGAACAGTCCAGCCCGAACTGCCAAGCCATGTCTTCCCTGGACCGGAAACAAGCATCCTGGGACCGGTTTCTGGCTTACAGCCGTCATCAGCCAGGCTATCTTGAATCCAGTGGCAAAGTGAGCAAGGGACCCACGTCTGGGCATACCCTGCCAACTTAGGGCGAACATAGCAAAACCAAAGGGGATGATGGACGGAGTGTTGAACATTGCAAGCACTCACCCCCAGTCAACTGATCTGGGTTTAATCCATCATCATTCTTTAGCTCACTCCGCCACCCCAGTTCAGACATGGCCATATGCAAATCAGTCTGACCCTGTGCCTCATGGGAACAGTCCAGCCCGAACTGCCAAGCCATGTCTTCCCTGGACCGGAAACAAGCATCCTGGGACCGGTTTCTGGCTTACAGCCGTCATCAGCCAGGCTATCTTGAATCCAGTGGCAAAGTGAGCAAGGGACCCACGTCTGGGCATACCCTGCCAACTTAGGGCGAACATAGCAAAACCAAAGGGGATGATGGACGGAGTGTTGAACATTGCAAGCACTCACCCCCAGTCAACTGATCTGGGTTTAATCCATCATCATTCTTTAGCTCACTCCGCCACCCCAGTTCAGACATGGCCATATGCAAATCAGTCTGACCCTGTGCCTCATGGGAACAGTCCAGCCCGAACTGCCAAGCCATGTCTTCCCTGGACCGGAAACAAGCATCCTGGGACCGGTTTCTGGCTTACAGCCGTCATCAGCCAGGCTATCTTGAATCCAGTGGCAAAGTGAGCAAGGGACCCACGTCTGGGCATACCCTGCCAACTTAGGGCGAACATAGCAAAACCAAAGGGGATGATGGACGGAGTGTTGAACATTGCAAGCACTCACCCCCAGTCAACTGATCTGGGTTTAATCCATCATCATTCTTTAGCTCACTCCGCCACCCCAGTTCAGACATGGCCATATGCAAATCAGTCTGACCCTGTGCCTCATGGGAACAGTCCAGCCCGAACTGCCAAGCCATGTCTTCCCTGGACCGGAAACAAGCATCCTGGGACCGGTTTCTGGCTTACAGCCGTCATCAGCCAGGCTATCTTGAATCCAGTGGCAAAGTGAGCAAGGGACCCACGTCTGGGCATACCCTGCCAACTTAGGGCGAACATAGCAAAACCAAAGGGGATGATGGACGGAGTGTTGAACATTGCAAGCACTCACCCCCAGTCAACTGATCTGGGTTTAATCCATCATCATTCTTTAGCTCACTCCGCCACCCCAGTTCAGACATGGCCATATGCAAATCAGTCTGACCCTGTGCCTCATGGGAACAGTCCAGCTAGTCTGTGGCATCAAGGTTATGATCCAGATGTTTCAGGAGAGAATGTTTTGACCCCGTTAGTTCTGAGGCTTGTTGGGCTCCTAACCTCAGGCATCCTTCTGGTGCCTCAGGCTGGTTTTTACAAGTAGATCTTTAAGTGCAAGTTGATGCCTTCAATGAGCCCAGTGCTGAGAGTGCCTTTTGGACAGAATCTGCATATTGGATAAAGCGACTCAGGACCTTTGGCAGTCCATTTACCTTGCTGTATCCAGAGCTCACGGTGATGAAGGACGTATCCCCTGTGGTGGGGGTCCCCGAGGGGGCAGAGGGCCCAAGCATTGACTTTTTGGGGAAGATCTTATCCTTAACCACCTGCAACCCAAACATTTATCGAACTTCTTCACAAGTGAACATGCACCTAGGCACCCATCCTGAAGCCAAAACCTGGGGCTCCACTTTGAAGATCATAGCCAGGATCCTGAATTATCAGGACAGAGACGCTATTCTTCAGGCAGCATGCTCCCATGGAAATTTACAATACAACAATACTACGGTGCGCTTCTTTCCCGATTTTACGATGCAGGTACAGTGCCAACGCTGGAGCTTCAAATCAGTGAAGCTAGAGTTACGAAATAAAGAACTCATATATATAATGCTATACCCTGCGAAACTCAGAGTACTAGCGGAGGGGAAATCATGGCACTTCAACATGCCGGAAGAAGCCTGGGAGTGGCTGGGGGGCTAGCACATGGTGGGCCGACGCGGGGCACTCAGACGAGACAAACCCATGATTGTCAGGAGAGGACAACGCAGGAGACAACAGACCCCAGGCGGAAGACGGGACCCAGGACAAAGAATGAATATTGGACATGAACTGACAAGATGGCCACAAACATATGATATGAATCAGTATTGGCGATAACATTGGACATCGAATGTATCCTTTATTGTCTGAAACCTTACAAGGGGCATAGCTGGCCTGGGGAGGGGGAGAAGCGGACTAAGTCACAAATGAGCAGGGAAAACAAACAGTACTAAGAGGCTGGAACTAAGCTGTACCAGTGGGCCTTATGTCAGCACTGGCCCACCCTAGAATAGCTAATGTTAGTATTTGGGGCAACAGGCACTCTGCAAGTTGGGGGTGTGTGAGGTTTTAAACCATTTTTAACAGGGTAGCAGGGGGAGGTACGATGTTGAGATTACTGTAATCCCGACAGTTGTTGTTAAGTATCAATCTTTGTTTAGCTCAGTGAATGCAGATGTACAGGGACAGGCTATTGCACTGAGATGGCGGAGGGGATCTTCTCATCATTCGTTACACAGGATCAGCCTTTTTTTTTAAAGAATTTGTTTATTTTTATTTTCACATTTGCTGACATGAACAGTGTTATCTCGTATAACCATTACAAACATGAAATAAACTTTATAGCCATTCCACCCTTTCCCAGTGCAGTGTCCAATGGTACATTCCCATATTTCTTCCACAGCCTTTACTATTACAGTACTTGTGCTACACGCTGACCGTAGGGGAAGATCCTTTATCCTTATGTTCAGGACTTCTCATAGGCGATGCCCCTCCCTCCGCAACAGAGCCTGAATTCCCCGTATCCTGCCCCGTTGCTATCTTTGCTTCAAAGTCCTCTATGACCACTCTCTATAAAGCCAATTCTTCTTCTGCATGCTCATCTACCCTACACCTGCATAGCCTGAGTTCCTCCGCTACAGCCCATTCTTTCACGTCCTTACCCCACCTTAACAAATTAGGACCCCAGTGCCCATCCATGTCATGGCTACTCGCCGTTTCGCAAGCAGTAGTGCCAGATGTGCGAATCGCCATTGCATTTTTCCTCCCTTACGTTGTTTAAGCATGCCCAATAAACAAGCTGCAGGTTCTGGCCTTAGTGTCACTCCCCCAATGCACTGTAGTGTCTCGACCACCCGGCCCCAATAACTATGTACTGCGGGACACTCCCAGGCCAGGTGTAGAAATGTTGCTGGGACCGTGTGGCATCGTGAACATGTGTTCTGTTTCGTGGGGTCTACGTGGTGTAGCAGCACCGGGGTGATATATGTGCGGTGTAAAAAAATTTAGTGAGCTAGTTGAAAACGTGAGTTGCATGAGCCTTTTTTTACTAACTTACAGGCCTCCTTCCACTCTGAGTCCGTAAATGGCACTCCCAATTCCCTCCCATGCCAATCTCGCCCTTGGCCTTGGACTGGGCGTGTCCGAAATCATTGCGTTGTGTAAGTGGGATATCAAGTGTCTTCCCGCCCAAACTCCAGCAGTGTTCTAAACAAGGCTGAAGACTCCAGTGCGACCGGGCACATTGGCCAGATGTCCAGTATTATATTAGTGATGCTAGCGTAAAGGAGGAATTGCCCCTGTCCAACCCCAAAACTGTCTTGCGCTTCTTCAAAGGAAATCAGTGTGTCATTGGGGAAAATGTCTGCTAACATCAGGCATCCCCCGTCTTTCCAGCCCATTACATCCACCTCCGACGCCAAGTGCATAAACGCCGAGAGGGCCCAAAACGTGAAATTCCTCGCAAAGGGGGCACGCCTCAGTACCACCTTCACTGCCCTTTCCCAAAGTGTCGCTGTATGGTGAATCAAGTAGGAGCCCTCTCCCTGTCCCCTCCTCCCTCCATGTAATAGTTGAGGCAGTGTTTTTCCCCTCGCATCATCCGACAGGAGATCTTTCTCCCAGTTGTTCCCCCGGTCAGCCAATGTGCTGCATGTTGGAGTTGGGATGCTAGGTAATAAAATTCTAAATTGGGAAGCGCCAACCCTCCCTAGTCCTGCGGCAGCTGTAGTACCTCTCTCCTCACTTTGTTTCTGCAGTCCGCCCATACCAATTTTATTAGTAAGGAATGGAGTCTTTTAAATACTGACCGTGGGAGTGTATCCAGTGAATGTTGAAGGGCATACAGGTTTAAAGGCAAGAACACCATTTTGGCTACCGCCACCCGGCCCATAATGAACAAAGGGGAGCACTCCAGAAGTTAACCGAGCGGGCTAAACTTTCAGTTTCTGAGCGGCATGTGTGATTATGATGGCCAGGTATCTAAAGTGGTCCATTTCCCAACGTAACAGCATTGGAGGAAGCACCTGGGGATCCCCACGACCCAGGGCACTGAGCGGAAAAAGTAAGGACTTTGCCATGTTTATGCGCAACACGGAGATATCCCTGGAAGTGTTAAAGTGTTCCAACAGACGTGGCAGCGACACCGCCGGCGCCGGCAGATAAAACAACGTATCATCCACATATGGCGATATCAAATGCGCTTTTCCACCAATTCATATCCCATAGCCACCCATTTCCTTTCTAACTCTGATGGCCAGCGTTTCTAGTGCCAGCGCAAATAGGAGGGGAGACAGTGGGCACCCCTGTCTGGTACCTCTTTGCACCCCAAAAGGTGCTGAGATTAATTTCCCCAGCCTGATCCTAGCAGTAGGTTCTGTGTAAAGTAATTTTACCCATGTCCGGAATCTGGGTCCAAACTCCATTCTCATCAGAACTGTCTGGAGGTAACACCAGTTTACTGTATCAAATGCCTTGGCTATGTCTATGGATACCAGGGCAATATCCTGATCACTGTCCTCCACTTCATGCATGATATGCATGAGTCTCCTGATATTCATCGTAGTATTTCTACCGGGTATGAATCTGCATTGGTCTGCGTTAACCAATCTGCCTCAGGACCAAGCCTTTGAGCCGGTGTCCTACACAAGATTTTCATGACTAGATTCATCATTGTGATTGGGCGGTGTTGGAAAACGAGGCAGCATCTGTGAGGCCTGCACAAATAACATGACTACATTTGTCCTTCACTGGGAACCAAACACCCAATTGTAGCGCCTGACTCTCAGAGGGTAGCGTTGCAGAGCAGTCTGAGGCTTTACTCAAGGGAGGTGGTGTGGGCTAGTAATCGCCATTTGCAGGTGCGCAGAAATAACACTCAATAATTGATTGTCCAGTCTGTACTTTGCTTTATAAAAGTAAGAGTACATTTATTAAACACACACACTACTCAATACTATGCACCAATTTACAAATATACATAAGCTGTTGGAATTACTTTGTGACATTGCGTAACATCTCCACCCCTCCCAAAAGGGGGGTGGGGTCTAGTACCACCGCTCCCATGTATGCACATCATCTTGCCCCCTAATGCAGTGTGTTGCGCATAACCGGGAGCGAGGGCCCTGCGCACTGGCACCATCCCAGTGGCGACCCACCCCATTACCTCCACACGCATTAAAAATAGGTTCACCTGCCCTATTGACACATAACCCTGACTGAGCATCTTATATTGACCATACAGTATGCACCCCTACATATTCAGGGCTAACAGTCTGGGTTGTTCCTCACTTAAGCGCAGCAGCAAGAATACATGTTTACGCACACTTTAGAATGACAGTACTCAGCACGTTTGTGGATCATTAGAATGCATTGTAATTACAGCCCCTAAAGGCATCACAGATGAAATCACAGGATTACGCATATACAGCCAGACACCCTAGCAGGAGTGTCTGGCAACATAACCCACTTTGCTTATGACATCACCTTACACAGGTACCTTCACATTACATATGTGACCTTCAGTCCCTCTAAAAAGGAATAACCGTGAGTAAATGCAGTTCTGGTGCAATTACACCTCTTCACCTCCAGGGAATGCCCTTCTCCAGACATCCCCAACTCAGACCTTCATCACTTGGTGCACTTTCCACAACACCCCCAGGTGTAGAACAGAAATTCCAGCACAGGGGACGGTTAAATGCTGGTTGAGCCCTTGAGGGGTTATTCTTTTAAATGCCCCATGAAACTTATGGGCGGACTGTTCTTCTTGGTGCTGGGGGAGGCTGCGTTACTCCTGCAGCTCCCCCTGCACCTATTTTCACACAGGAGGGTGACCCCCCTCCTCTGGGGGCCACCAGGCACAAAACCGATCAATTTCCATATGCCTCGCAAGGCATTGTGGGGCGCTTCGTGCTCCTTTCAGTGAATATTTGATGAGCGGCTCTCCCGCTGTGGCGGGGAGAGCCGCGATCGATATGGCACTTTGCGCCGCCTCTTCTGGCCTCGGTGGGGGGCCCGGTCTCACCCGGACCACCAGGTAAGGGATACGGCTCGGGGAGCCCACCCCCGGCCGCTCCTGCCACGTTTTGGGGGCCCGGCCCCACCCGGGACCCGCGATGCCTGTTTGCTCCTTCTGCGGGTCCCGGTCCCACCCGGGACCCGCGACGGCCTGACGGGTATGAGGGCAGCCTGGGGAGCCCACCCCCGGCTGCCCCCGCCGGCTCCCCGCGCGGCCAGCACCCTTGTGTGCTGCCACGGGAGCCGGCCGATCAGTTCTGGTCTGCCCGCTCCAGCGGGCAGACGCGTTGTCCTGCTCCGGTCCGGGGGGAGTGCGGCGGCACTCCCCCGGCCTCCGCCCAGTCTCTCGGGCCCAGGGATGGGGTCCTGGGCCCTTCCCCTTCACGGGGGGGAGCGACGGTGCCCCCCGTCTTCGCGTCGGGCCCGGGGATGGGGTCCCATGCCCCTCCTCCTCTGCCTCTTCCCGGGGAGCGCGCCAGCGCTCCCCGTCTGAATTTGCTCGCGGGGGCCAGGGTGGGCTCCTGGCTCCCCCGCCTTCCTCCACTTCACGGGGGGCGCGACGGGGTCCCCCGGTTTTACTTCGGGGCCCGGGGATGGGGTCCCGGGCCCCCTGGGGATCTCCTTGCGGGGGGGCGCGACGGCGCTCCCCCGCCTCCATTTTCGGTGGGGGCCAGGGTGGTCTCCTGGCCCCCAGGCAGGGCACTTTCGCGGGGAGCGCGACGGCGCTCCCCGGCTTCCCTTCTTCCCCAGGGGTCAAAGGTTGCTCACCTTCCGGGGGCCATATCTCAGCCCCTGGGGGTCCGATCTGCCCCATTTTCACGTCCTCTTGCTCCTGGCGGCAGTCCCCAGCCACTGGGAGCACTCTCCTTCGCCCTCCGGGTCTCCAAAAGGGTGCATTCTGCAGGGAGCGGTCTTCACTGGCTCCCTGCACCAGACTTTCGCCTGGCTCTCCTCCTGGGCCTCTCTTCTCCCTGCGCAGAGGCCCCTGCTTCTGCGCACCGGTCCTGGGCTCTTCTTCTGGCGCTGTTAGGGGCCTGGGGGCAGTCAGGGGTACCTCCTTCCAACTGCCCATTGCCAGGCTCCAGCACCTTCCGCCTCAGCAGACCACACCCCAGAGAGAGCTCTCTTCCTCTTCCAGTACTTTTTAAAAGTTGAGTAGGGGGCTGGCAGGAAGTCTCTGTTTGTCCTATCAAACAGCGACACATCACTTCCCTGCCCCTGCTCCCTCCTCCTTGTCCAGCCTCTGGGTTTGTTCAAAATGGCGTCGTCCAGGGTCTCTGGCCACATGGTCTCTGAAACCCGAGCCCTTCCTTTCTGGCTGCCTTCCCCCCTTGGTGCAGACTGGTGCCTGGCACCCAGTGATAGCTGCTGATGGATGAGCCTGTAGCCCCACCCATCTTCTCTTCGTGGAGAGGAGGCCTTAGCTTGTGGAAGAAAGGTTATCAATCCATCCAGCTGAGGTCAGCCCTCAGCCTGGCCCTGGTTATGACTGACTCAGAGAAATGTGACATTTCTGGACGACCCAAAAGCAGTACAAATATGACTTGGGACTCTGCAGAATACTCCTTTTCACATCCGCTACAGTGGACTTTAGTGCGTGTCTGGAATCTGTAGGCCTTATGGAAGTTAATCTAGCACATGGGCTCCACATCCCCATAGGGGAATAATGAAGTGAAAAACACAGTAAAGCACACTGACTTTCCCTGGCATGTTCCTTCCTAGTGTATAAGGCCTATTCCGTGTCACCACCCACTTCTGCATAAGTCCTGCCACACCAGTCTATCTGCACCTGCTCCTTGGCTGCGCACGCTAGGAATCTCCCCTGCGCAGCCCCTACACATGTGCACACGCATGTACACATGTGTCTGCATGTAACCAGCCCGGTGTCCCTTACTCCAGCTGCGGCGCAGTGGCTTGGTCAAGCCAGGGGGACACCAGTAAAATCCCCATGCAGTCCCTTTCATCATGAGTTCACTGTGGGTGAGTCCCAACTTATGAGGCTCTCCCACAGTAAAAGTTCAACAATTAGGTGCTCAAAAAGCGAAAAATCCGGGCGGCCCATAGTGTCAGAACCACCTTCTAACAGGCGGTAGGAAGCCGGGTCCAAGGGCTCCCCTCCTGACTACAGAATCATTACTATAATGCCCTCTCGGAATGTGGGGGGGAAGGCTCCTTCCCGTCAGGGCCTGTGCATAGACCTCCAGAAGGCGAGATGCCACCACCGCCTAAAATGTCCGGTAAAAGTCCACTGTGAATCCATCAATACCTGGTGCCTTCTCAGATGGGAGTAAATTGATAGCTATCTGTACTTCTTCATCTAACAGGGGTTTGTCTAATGTTTGCCTCCCCTCCTCCCCTAGTAGCGGGATCAAGAGGTCTCTAAAATACTCATCTAATTGTACCCGGGTGGGATCCCCTGGGGACGCATATGCCCTCTGGAGATGGCCCCTAAACACTTCTACTATATCACTCTGAGTGCACGTGTCACCTCCATTTGGATTCACAAGATGAAGCACCCCTGTTCGCAGTGCCTCTCTCTTTAGAATCCAGGCTAGGAGCCTTCCGGATTTTTCCCCTTGCCGATGTAATAGCTGTCGGTATGATGTTAGTGTGTATTTTTCCAATCGGTCACGCGCTTCTGTAATCTGTCTCAATAGTTCTTTTTTTTTTTTTCTTTTTTTGATTTTCAAAAAACCTTTATTTAGAGAATATTGCACAGCACAATTACAAGACTCCACCGCTGCAATGAATGAAGCACAACATGACAATGCAATACAGTAAAGGCAATCATAAACTTGAGGCACATTGGGGACAATGTTAGGGAACAGTAACCTGTAGGCACAAAGGGAGTGAAGCATACATCAAAAAAGAGCGCCATCAGTAGGGCAGAAAGGCAGGGGGTGTAGAGGAGGGGGACGGGAGCAGCGGGGAGGCGGCTCATGGACCTACACCGGGCGGGGCGCTGGCGGGGAGCGCGGGAGAAATCGCAGGGCGCTGTGATTCCTGACTTAAGAGGTAGGTTACAAACGGACCCCAAATATCAATTAGACGAGACCTGGCTGGTTGGAGGTCCCAGAACTCAGCCAGTAGAGTTTGACAGCGAGAAGCGTCCTCAAGCCAGAGGGCAACCTTGGGCGCCGGCCTGCGGCCCCAGCACATGGAGACCCTGCGCCTCGCAAGGACCAGCAGCATGGCAGTCAAGCGACGAGTGGCGTCCGGGCAAAATTTAAAAAAGCCTAGGAGGCAGAGCAGAGGGTCAGGTTGAATCGGGGACGAGGTGATTGTAGAAATCGCAGCGCATACCTCGCGCCAATATGCCGAGACCCGGGGGCACAGCCAGGCGAGATGAGAGAAGTCAGCTGCGGGCGCAGAGCAGCGCAGGCATCTATCACTAGCAATCAGTCCAAGCTTATGGAGTTGGGCGGGAGTCCGATAAAGCCGATGGAGGTACTTGAAATGGATAAGGCGCAAACGATAGTTTGGGGAAAGACGTTTGATTTGATTACAACAATATAACCAATCGGCTTTGGAGATTTCGGCTCCCAGGTCATCACCCCATGCAACGCGCGCCCGGTCAGTGGAAATGGGAGATGCTGCTAGCGTTTACGCGTAGATTTTTGTTACCAGTTTTTTAGGAGAGGAAGATGTATAGAGAAGATCGAGAGAGGCCATCAAAGGGGGGGGCTGGGGAAATGTGGGGTGAAGCTTCCTACAGATAGCTCTGAGTTGATAGTATAGCAGAGTATCCATGGGGCCAGAGTCAGCGGCGAGGGAAAAGAATGTGTCCCCAGTGTAGAGATCCGAGACTGTGGAGAGGCCCAGATGAGTAGCGTGCTTGATTATCCCGGAAGAATGAAGGGGAGGAAAGGCGGGGTGATGTGCGAGTGGCATATTGTTCGCGGAAAGCATGTCAAAGCCAGAAAATTTGCGAAGCCCGTCCCAAGCCCAGCATAGGGTCTCAACCGTGTCTATTTCAGTGCGAAGGAGTTTCGCCGGGGCGAATAGAGCAGCCGTGAGCGGCCACGGGGTAGCGAGGTCAGCCTCTACCGCGACGTGAGGTTGAAACAGATTGGGGTGTAGCCAGAAGTGAAGAAAACTGGCTTGAGCACTGAGAGCATACAGCTTGAAATCTGGGGCGCCAAGCCCGCCACGCGACATTGGAAGAGTGAGGATGCTGTAGGCAATGCGAGGTTGCCGACCGGCCCAAATTAAGGTGATGAGCAGGGAGCGAATCTTGCGAAAAAAGTGAGCGGTTAAAGTGATGGGGATATTGACAAATAAGTATAAAAACTTCGGAAGCACCACCATTTTGGCGATAGCGATGCGCCCAGCCAGGGAAAGTGGCAGCCGGTTCCAGAGAGGAATCTTAGACTCGAACCAGTCCACAGCACGACCAAAGTTAACTTTCCAAAGTTCATCAACGTCCCTGCTCAACCAAATGCCCAAATATCTAGTGGGCTCCGATGCCCACACAAAGGGATAGTCAGGAACAAAGGGTGTTGTAGCATCCGTAAGAGGAAATAGTACCGACTTGTTCCAGTTGACCTGGTTGACCTGGATTCCGGAGTAGCCGCCGAAGTGAATCACCTCACGGACCAGGGGGCTGAGGTTCTCCTGGGGATGGCAGACATAAAGAGTGATGTCATCCACATACATGGAGACTAGCAAAGCGCGAGCCGCAAAACCAATGCCTCTCTGAGTATGGTGTTGCCGGAGACGAGCCGCGAGGGGTTCCATGGCGATAGCAAAGAGCATGGGGGACAGCGTACAACCCTGCCGAGTACCGCACCCGATGGGAATGGGCTCAGAGACCTGTCCATTAATGCGGAGACGGGCAGTAGGTAGAGTATAAAGAAGCTGCACTTTGCGTAAGAAAACTTGGCTGAAGCCCAACCGGGGGAGGAGATAAAACCGGAAGGGCCACTCAAAGGTATCGAAGGCCTTGGTGGCGTCGAGAAGGGCGGCCACTGCCGGGAGCGCGGGATTAATTTGATGAATAACGGAAAAAATGGTCCGGAGGTGGTGAGAGGTCGCGCGACCGGGAATGAAGCCGGACTGATCCGGGCGTGCAACGAGCGGCATGAGGGGTAGGAGACGGGAAGCGAGCAATTTGGCAAAAATTGTATTATCTGTATTGATGAGGGATAGGGGACGGTATGAGTCTCGCTGTTCGGGTGGTTTATCTGGTTTAAGGAGTCAACACTGCCTCGCGCAGCGACGGGGGGAACAAACCTGTTTCGAACGATTCATTATACATGGAGGCTAAATGGGGAACCAAGAGCGGGGCAAAAGCTTTATAGAAGGAAGCCGGCAGGCCGTCCGAGCCAGGGGCCTTGTCACCAGGCATGCTGTTGATTGCCGCGAGGATTTCTTCTTTATAGAAGGGTTTGTCAAGATATTCCCGATGGGAATTTCCGAGCCAAAGAAGCTGAAGGGTGTCAAAATATTGGTTGAGGACTTCACGCGGCGGAACCGATCCGGCCGTGTAGAGTTGTGCGTAGAAAGTGGTGAAGCGCGCTTTAATTTCCTCAGGGGAGGTGGTACGATCGGGGCCGCCGTCCCGAAGGGCGGTGATGTAGGATGCCACCCGTGGCTGGCGAGGGTTTTGCCAGGGCGATCACCCTCACCGAAGCGGCGAGCCCTCGCCTCCCTGCCGAGAAACGCTTGTTCTCTGCTAGCTTCATCGGCGCAGTCAGTAAGTTTCCCCCGCAACTGAGCAAGCGTGTCAGGGCGAGGGTCCAGGGCGTGGGTGGCGTCAAGCACCTTAATTTCCCCCTCCAGTCTATCAAGAGTGCCGCGGATGGAGAGAAGAACGCCAAATTGCTTAGAGATACATTCCCCACGGATAACAGTTTTAAACCCCTCCCAAAGCGTAGACGGGGAGTCCACGGAACCCACATTGAGCTCAAAATAGTCTACGATTGTGGTTTGTATTTCGTCACTGAAGACCGAATCGCGTAGCGCGTTAGGGGGAAGCCGCCAGGAAAAGGCACGGCGAGGAGAATGTGGGAGACGGAGGCAAAGGCGAACGGGAGCATGATCTGAGAGGGTGCGCGCCATATGATCAACGGAGGTGAGCCATACCAAGGCATCCGGAGTAGTGATCCACAAGTCGAGATGGGACCAGCAGCCACGAGTACCAGAAACACAGGTGCCCTCCTGTAAAGCAGGGTGAGAATGACGCCACACGTCGTACAGGGAGTTGTCCGAGAGAATGTAGCTGAGGAGTGAAGCTGCGCGCGTGGGTGAGAGGCATGAGTGCCAGACCAGTCCAGAGCAGCGGATAGTGTTATGTTAAAATCCCCCCCCCCCAGAGGAGCGCTGCAGGGCCGAACGATGAGATGTGGTGCCAGACTTGCGCAAAAAAATCTGGGTCATCGCAGTTTGGGCCATATAAAGCAGCAAGCGTCAAAGGTTGAGCCCGTAGGGTGCCATGAAGGATCACGTAGCGCCCCCCAGGGTCAGTGTGCACTTGAGAGGGCTGCCATGGGAGCCCTTTGCGCAACAAAATGGAAACCCCCCGGGAATAGTTGGACTAGAAGGAAGAGTGAATTTCACCCCAATGTCTGGAAAGGAGTCTGGAGGAGGTGGCCGGTAACAGGTGGGTCTCTTGTTAAAAACAGATGTCCACCTTTTGTCGAATGAGGTGGGCGTGGACTAGTCGTGCCTTACGGTGGTCGTTCAGCCCACGGACATTCCATGTCCAAAGTGTAGTATCAGTCATGGCGCTTCGTCATGGGGTGGAGAAGCGAAAAAGGTGTGGGAAAGAGCAGAGTCCGTGTGTAAATGCTGTGTGCAGTGCCATGGACGACAAGGAAAAGCAATAGTGCAGTAGCAATGGAATCACATTGAAATAGTGCAATCGAAAATACAACAAATGCCTCATAAGGAGGCTACAAAACAAACAAAGTAATCCCCCTAGCAGGAAAATGGACCACAGGGGGGAAAGAACATGGCATGAAAAGGCTCGATACGCGAGCCGGTGCTGATAAGAACAGCGTTGCCTCATTGGGAGGTCGCAAAGCACAGTCCTCCAACACCCAACCACCGAACCCACCCCCAAAACAAAAAACCCTGAAGATCCCCCCAACCCCGCTCCCACACCAACCCCCCAATCAGGCTGAGGTACCACCCCTACCCACCCCAGGGACCCACAACTGGGAAGGGAAAAGTCTGTGTCCAAAATGGGAATTATCCCATGGGGGCACGGCAACGCTCAGCGTACACCCCTGCCAGAAAGACAGGGTGGCCAAGCCATAGGTAGTGCCAGACACCAAGGAGTGAATAGCAGGAGGTATAAAACACCATGCCAACAGCAAAAGAGATAAATCAGAATAGCCTGAGAAACAACGTCAAGTCAATAGTCACCATTCAAACTGAGAAGCTGAGGAACAAAAGGTCCGGAAAAAAAAACCCCATACAAACATGGCTATCCGTCTGGTCAGTCATTATCACTAAGATTGTCCGCAGCAGCAGCCTGTGAGTTGGAGGGCGAAGAGCGGTGTGACCTGTCCAGTTTTTTAGCAAATGCCAGCGCCTCCCTGTGGTCCAAAAAGATGAGGGTCTTGGAACCCTGCTTGACGGGCACTTTGGCGGGATATGCCAGTGAGTAGGAGATCTCGTGCTTTTGGAGGAGTCGTTTCGCCGGCAGGAACTCGCGGCGGGCCGCCTGAAACGCAGTCGTATAGTCAAGATAGAATGACAGGGAGTTACCCTGGTGACGGATTTCCCCCTTCTCTCTGGCCGCCCGTAGGATGGCGTCACGGTCCCTGAAGTTCAAAATTTTGCTATGATGGGGCGGGCCGGCAGGCCAGGGCCCGGGCGAGGGCCGAGAGAGCGGTGGGCCCGCTCGACAATGAAGACTGGGGAGAGGATGTCGCCAAAGAGCTCGCGGACCAGCTGTTCTACATAGTCCTCCATGCGGGAGATATTGGTGGATTCAGGCACTCCCGTGATGCGGAGGTTGCTCCTGCGGGAGCGCGCCTCCAAATCCTCGTTCTTGTTCCGGATGAGATCCAGTATTTTGTCCATCTGCAGCAGTTTCTAACGGTCCTGAGTGGCGGCATCCTCCGCATCCGATACCCTGGTCTCAACATGAAGGAGGCGGGCATCGTGGGAATCGACTCGGGCCTTCACTGTGTCCAGGCGAGCCGACAGCTGATCCAGCTGAGCCGCAATGTTGGTGACAGTGGACTTGACGTCCAGCATGATGGTCTTTAGGTCGTCCTCACGAGTTGAAGCCATGTCGGAAGCAACCAGGGGCTCCCCTCCGTCAGCGCCCGCGCCCTCCTGGCGCGTCTGGCGGCGTTGATCAAAGGCGATTTTAGGCTGCTTGGGGTCGGTCCTCCCCATGTCTGGAGTAACAGTCTAGCAGCAATATGGAGGCAGCTGAGATAGGAGGTGAATTTTGCACTCGATAGAGGTGGAGCAGCACTGGAAAGAGCGGAGGAGCAGGACCAGCAGGCGGTGGAAGCAATTAGGAAAGGCAGTGTGCAACTAGGCTGGCTGTGGGCGTGTTGCAGAGGCCCCTGGCGACAAACCCAACTCCAGAGGGTCGAAACAGGTGAGGAGCAGGCCCACCAGCGCTGGGGGAAGCAGTGGAGACTGGCAAATGATGGGTGGGCCGGACCGCAGGGCGGCCGAGTGATTGGCAGGCCGCCTGAGAGACAGAAGGTGCAGCGACGTCGGCCCAGCCACTGGTGCTGTCAGGAGAATGCAGGGCCAGAGTAAGCAAAAGCGCAGTAGGTACAGGAGGAAGGACTCCGCAACGCAGCGCCCGAGTGGGGGACCCCCATGAGGAGGCAGGTCTCGGGCCAGAGGAATGATGGGCCACGGGCACCACAGGCACCGGGCGTCTTTGAGAGCAGGGCCCAGCAGTGGGCGGAGGGCCAGCGCCAACCGCAAATCCAAACACGAGCGGAGCAGGGGTGAAGCGGCCAGGAGCTCCCAAGTGCCGGTTTCGGCCGGCCCGGTCCTGGCAGGGGGGGCCGGCAGGCGGTGAATGTGGCCAGTGGTGCTCAGAAGTGGCGAGTGGCAGAAGACGTGTCACCACAGGGCGAACGTCCAACACACTGGATCGCGAAGAAGGGGTGCCCCTGAGGTGCGGTGGGCCACTGCAGCAGACCGGGAAGGAAGGGCAGTGCGGCCGATGCAACCGTCGCAGCAGGATGTCCCTGGGAGCCGGCAGGCCGCAGCGGGAGGGGGCAGCACGCAACGGGGAGCCAAGGGGGGCGCACCGTCCGCGTCGCCCAGCCTGATGGAGAGAGGCATGAGCAGCGGGCGCCGGAGTGAAGAGCGCGGCGCCCGCGAGTGAGCAGACCAGGCCGGGCGGTACGACCCGCGCGACCCCAGTTCCGCCGCAGTGCGCCCTCACAGCAACGGCGCTTACCGGCTAAAGTATGGGAGTGACGACGGCTGGATGCAGGAGTCAGATCCAGTAACCTGGAGGAAGCCCGCAGTCAGCTCCGGGATGGCCGGGACGGCCGCGTCAGCAACGGGCCTCAGGCTCGGGACACACACGGCAGCAGATCTCAGCCCAACAGCGTCGCAGGGAGACAGGAGTGCGACCAAACTGAGTTCCAGGAGCAGGTGAGTGGCAGTGGCGCGGTGTGGAGCGGCGATGGGCGCTGTGTCCGCAGGATTTTGTACGGATAGTAGGCTTAGCCGGCAGAGCCCACTCAGAGTGCGGCCATCTTGCAGCCGGCCAAGCCACGCCCCCAACCTGTCTCAATAGTTCAGTTTTGGTTTCCCGTCCCTCTTCATCCCCCGTCTTATCCTGTTGGGCTGCTAATTCTTTTTCCTTTTCTATGAGTGTCTCCTGCAGAATGCGCCACATTCTGCATGTAAAAGTCACGCATTGACCCCGAAGAACGGTTTTAAGCGCTTCCCAGTCAACGGCGCAGCTTCCCGCTGTGTTCCAGTTTAATTCCAGATAGTCCCCCAGGGCTTTAGCTATATCGTCTTTCCCCACCGGGTCCTGCAACACCTCCGAGAGGAACCTCCATGAGTAGAGGCTCCTGCTCCCCCTTCCCCACTTAAATTTGCGTAGCACTGGTGCATGATCAGACAAGTATCTTGGGAGATGAGTGACCCCCTGCACTCCTAGCGCTGTCTGACGAGGCACCCGTATCCTGGCTAGTCTGCTCTAGATGCAGTGTGTGGCCGAGTAGCACGTATACTCCTGACTCCCGGGGTGTGTATCACGCCAGATATCTCCTAGCCCCATTTGCGACATCACTTCTGACAGGGTCGCTGTCATTCTTGGCTTGGTGTTCTGACGAGGGGGGTGACGGTCCAGCCTCCCATCCATCACGCAGTTAAAGTCCCCCACCCAAAAGGTGTCTATTCCCACTGTAGGGGATAATACGTCTCTCAGTGTGGTATAAAAGTTTGTGTCATCTATGTTCGGGCCATAAGAATTCAGTATTACCAACTCCCGCCCATTCAACGTGCCCTGGATAAGTATGTACCTGCCCTCTACGTCAGCTTCCATGAATTTCAAGGCGAATGGGACCACCGGTGCCACCCAGATGGAGACTCCTCTGGCACAGAATGAATAAGTGGGGTGGTATGACTACCCCTCCATTTCCTCACCAATTTTGCTGCTTCGGCGTCTGTCAGATGTGTCTCCTGGAGACAAGCTATACTGGTTTTGTGCCTTTTGAGGAGTGACAAGACCTTGTATCTCTTCCTGGCTGTGCCGAGTCCCCGTACAATCCAAGTAGTCAGTTTATATTTGTTAGAGACCTCCATTATTAGATGTGGTGTGTGTTTTTGTTTTTAGAAACCCTGCATGCCCTCGGGCAGAACAATGGCTATTTCCCTTCCAGAACCACTCATCAACCATGTTAACATAACTACTGAACTTACAACTCACTCCCTCCCTCCCTCCCACAGACAACCATAGGAACAACATCAGCCTACAGTAGCCCACCCACTGTTTTGTGAGGACTTGCACAACTACCCCCCTGGTCCAACCTGGACTGGCAGCAACCAAGTAAAGGGAAAAAGAACAAACAAAAAGCTTCCCTCTTCAACTGTGCTCCCTCCCCACCCCCCGGGTCCCCCGCATATCCCTCCTATATGTTTACTCCTTTTCTCCGAGATCTTCGTCTAAATGATCCTCCACCCCCAACCTTTGTTACATGTGCAAAGCACCCTGCGTCCTGCCCTGCAGTGGCACTTCAAGATAAACATAAATGCTGTATGCATACATGCTAGTTGCGCAATGTCTCAATTTCCCAAGTACCCCCATCCCCGATTTACCCGGTCCATCCCTACATCTTCAAGGCCCTCTGTTTCACCCTTCTTCGCCACCCCCTCATGCATAATTGTGTCAGCAATTATTTCAGCTGTGGGGCTGGAAGCCCTCGACGCCGGATCCCCACCGGACTCCGCTGCCGCATCCGTCCGAGGGGATCCGGGTCTGGATATTTGCATTGTTCCATCCTCAGCAATATGGATTCTCTCTGGTGTTTCAGGGGATTGGTTCCCAGGGTCAGGGCTGACTGCCTTCTTTACGGGAGGTCTTCGAGATCGTCTGCCCCATGCTCCACAGCCTGGCAGGCCCCCAGACTGGGTGCCCCCAGGGTCTCTGACCTCAAGCCACTCCCACACCTCTTCCGGTGTCTCAAAGAAGTGGGCTTTGTCCTTATACAGTACCTTTAATTTAGCTGGGTACAATAGCATGTATCTAAGCCTCATTCCCCTGAGCTTTTGCTTGACGGCTAGAAAGGACTTGCGTTGGTCCTGGACCTGCTTTCTGTAGTCCAGGTAGATGCTGATGCTGCAGTTCTCGAACTGTGGTGTTTCCTGTTCTTGTGCCACTCTCAGGATACAGTCCCTGTCCCTATAGTTAAGGATCTTTGCAATTATTGATCTCTGGGGGCCCCCGGTAGCAGTGGGGGGACTAGGGATCTGTGTGCCCTTTCGATGATAAACACCCCCGATAGGCCTTTCGGTCCCAGGGTTTTTCGAATCCATTATTCATGAAACTGCTCAGTGGACCTTCCCTTTGCCCTTTCCGGAAAACCCAGCACTCTGATATTACTGTGGCGAGAGCGCCTTTCTGCGTCCTCCGCCCTCCTTTTCAGCTCCACCATGGTGGTGGACATTGTGGCTACCTGTCGTTTTAGTGTGGTGACCTCTCCTTGAAGTGCCTCAATGTTCGATTCAGCTGCCCCGACCTTGTCCAAGACTTTCTGTAGATCAACCCTCAGAAGGTTCACATCAATGTAGACCGTTTCTATCTGACATTCCAATGCTGAACGGAATCCCTGGATGACTGCCAGGAGTTCCGCCCTGGAGGGCTCTGAAATTGGGGCTCCCTCTATTTCCCCTTCCTCTGCAAGGCCCGTCTGTCTCGTCACTCTCTGCAAGGGTTGCCTGGGGGTGGTAAACTGGGTGATAGTATTGGTCACCTGGGACCGAACTGCTCTGTCCTTGCCCATGTTGGGAAAACTTCTAGTGGACTGGGCAACCCCTCAGGTGTTCTGAAACTGGGCGCTGCCTCCCATCGATTGTATCCCTGCTTAACCAGGACGGGTATTTTTTCTTCTTCTTTTTTTTCTTTTGTTTTTTTTCTTTATCCTTTGTTCCTTCTTTATTTGTACCCCTCTATCTCTGAGATGTGCAGTAGTTTACCTTGACTGATCTGCTGTTGTGTTTACTGCATGCTGTGGTCCACCTTATCCAGGCTCACTGTCCGCCAGGGGTCACTCGTTTATCCGTCCCCTCTTTTTTCCGCCATTTCTCCTTTGTATTTACTGTGCTTTTGTTCTGCATTATTCTTTATTCTTCCCCCTTTTTATTTTCGTGGTGCCTCACACTATGTCCTCCTAGTTCTGCTGTTTCCCTGTTTTTGGGCGTGGGCAGCTTTCCAGTAATTCCCTCTGGTTTGTCTTCCCTTTTTGCCCAGGGAGCCTCCTCTGATTGTTTTTTTTTAATTTGTTGTTCGCCCGCGGGGGCATCCTCCTCCCCGCTGGCTCCTATCAGCTATAACGACCCGGCCGGGCGTAGGGGCACTCTTCCTGCTGCTCCCTGTCCTGCGATCTCTGGTGGCTGGCGGTATAATGACTAGGCCTCACTGCGGGGCCCTCTTTGCTTCCCTGCTGTCACGCTCTGCCGAGGGGGTTTTACCCGGCCGCTCCCAGAGGACCGCTCTTCTCCCTCGCATTCCCGGGTTCACTGGCTCTGTCTGGGTGCAGCCGCAAGGTGATCCTCTTGTGGTCCCGCAGGCTACCGCAGCCTTACCACGGGGCCACTGGCTTCCCCGCTACTGGATTTTCTCTGGGGAGAGGGTTCCCTGGTTACTACCTCTCCTGCCTGCTGGGGACCACGGCCTGCTGTATACGGTGACCCCGGCCTCAGCAAGACGGGTCTCCGACATCGGCCCCGCCCTTCTCAGCCGGACCGACTCACTCACCGCACCTTCTTCCGCGATCAACGCTGTCGTCCCTCAAAGGCACCTGCCAGGTGGGTGTCTGGATCGTTTGTTGCTTTTCCTGACCGCCGCATGCGTTCCTGTGCCCTCAGGGCCGCGGGCATTTGCACTTGCACCACCTCCGGAGCAGGCTGCAGGCCCCGATTCCTTTGCGGTCCCACCATTTTCTACGCCGGGATCTGCTGGGTCCCTAGTTTCACTGTCGGGGTGTTCTTAGGTTATGGCTTCCAGGATCACTTCGCTTTAGTGGATCATAACAGGATTACAGGGTCCCCGGAGACCCAGTTGGGAGAGAGCTCGGGAGCTCACGTCCTCACGGCCATGTTGCCTGGCCACGCCACCTTCACAGGATGACACTTAGCGAGGCCCCACCATACCGGAGATCTCATCATGCCCACCCGACAATGAGGGACCAAAAGGATGGCACTCAATGGAACCCCGATGGGTTGCTACATTGAAGGTTATGACGTGGAACGTCAATGGCCTGGGTAACAAAATCAAGTTCTACAATATCTCCGAAGACACTCCCCAGACAGTTCTCCTGTAGGAGATGCATTTGAAAGGTAAAAACTATAAAGCGCTAGATAGATATGGGTATACACCTCCTGGCTCATGCGGGGTACACGTCGGGCTCCAAGGGGGTGGCCATAATGACCAGGACATCTATCCCCTTCATTCCCAGTCAGAAATGGGACGACCAACATGGCAGATATGTTGCGCTGACAGGCACGTGGGAAGGCAAAATATTGAACTTCTGCTCGATTTATATACTGCCAACACTCCATGCCGATACATTGCTGGCACTCGGTGCTCTCTTACTGGAGATGCCGTAGGGCACGTTTGTTCTAGGTGGGGGGACACATGAACACTGCCATGGATCTGGAGATAGACAGGGTGTCGGGGACCCATTCTAGTGCTGGCCCAGAGCCCATATGGGCGTTCGTGGAGGCAATGGGACTGCTGGACTTGTGGCGGGACCACAACCCATGCTATGACAATACACATACTACTCGGCTCCACATAGCAGCTACTCCCGACTAGATCATATCCTCACACATTGTACACATGCAGGTCTATTCTGAGGCGCTACACATAGAGTGCATGGTATTTCAGATCATTCCCTAGTGCAGGTGTGGCTACAGGGTCCACTGAGAGTCATTACCTTGCCCCCCAGACTAGATTCCTGGTATTTCAAAGACAAATCATTTGTCCACAAAATCAGGGAACGGACAGATCAATACTTTCAAGAGAATGAAGAGTGAGGTTGACTCGGCTTGCTCTTTGTGGGAAGCTTATAAGATGGTCATACAAGGGCATGCTCAGGCCTTGATAGGAGGAAGGTGGAAGGAACAAAGATTGAAAAGGGAGGAACTAGAAAGAGAGATATGTCAGATGGAGGCAGAAGTATTTACGGTGAGACCATAGACTCGCCCTTAACACACCAAATCTGTCTTAAACAACAAGAAATGAAAGACCTAGCCGAAAATAAAGCGCAGGCAAAAGCGAGAGCGACACAGAGAAGGCTCTATGATGTGGGGGACAAGGCGAATAAAATAGCTTGGCTGGAAAAAAGGGATAAGGAGAGAAACTGGGTCCTAGAAATTCATACACCCGACGGTAATATACATCAGACTGGGGAGGCTATTTCAGAGGCGTTTGACGACTATTACGAAACACTTTATACAGCTATTTCAGTGAGAACAGGGAATGATTGCACTGAGCTTTTAAGGGATATTTCCCTCCCTACCCTGTCACTTGATGACAGAAATGCACTAGTCCAGGACTTAACAGTAGAAGAAATAGATGGAGCTATCTGAGACCTACAATCCGGTAAGGTCGCTGGTTCTAATGGACTCCCGGCAGAACTGTACAAAGGTGTGGTGGACAAAGTTGCACAACATATGCTCAGCATTTTCCAGTTGGCTAGGAAGGAGGGATGTCTGTGCGAGGATCAAAGACTGGGCACTTTTGGGGTAATATTAAAAAAAGGTAAACCCCCAGAGGACTGTTGCTTCTATAGACCTATATCGCTACTGAACTTAGAAGTCAAGGTATTGGCAAAGGCCCTTGATACCAGGCTTTGTACAGTGATATCCTCAGTAATCCACCCGGACCAATCAGGTTTCATACCCCATAGAAGCACTAGATGAAACCTCAGATGCCTATATGGGGTGCTACATACGACTGGAGCTAGGGAGAGGGAAGAGGCCGTGCTGCTCTCGATAGATGCACAAATGGCATTTGATAGTATTGAGTGGCCATATATGTTCTCTGCCCTAGCAAAGCTCAGCTTTGACCCGCGCTTTTGTGAATGGGTCAAACTCCTATACTGCGACCCGTTAGCAGGGGCACACATCAATTAGCGACTGGGTGTTTGCAGATAGGGATGAACCCTCCTACTGGGTGGACCGACTAGCGATAGGCAGTCACAGCTATCGGGCTGTGCTCTAACGTAAGAAACAAGAGAGGCAGCTGCCATTTCACACATAGACAGTGGTCCATGCATGGCGTGAGGCAACTCGGTACTTGGGATGTGATGGGATGGGAGAGCAAATTAACAGAGAAAGTCCAGCTATGGGACAGTGATTTGCTGAGGGAGGTGGGGAGCCTGAAGGGATTCCATAAATGGGGACTTCTGGGCTTCAACTACCTTGGAGATGTTTGGAGGGGTAAGGCAATGATAACATTTGATGATCTAAGAGCAGAATACCAGATGACAGATACAGAAAGATTTCGATACTTACTACTGGTACATGTTTTGCGCAGGCATGTGCTCGAAGGAGAACAACTACCAGAATACACACCCTTGGAAGGCAGGCTACTACTAGATCCAATGATAGACAAAGCCACCTCTCTAACATACAGGAAGCTCATGGAAATCTTGCCATAGCCCCTAGGGGCCCTGAGGGAGGCATGGGACACTGATGTGGAACTACTGGAGGAGGATGATTGGGTGGAGGCGCTTTAGAGTCCTAGAGAGGTAGCTATTCAAATCCTCATACAACTATGGATCTTTTGTAGATCCTATTCTTCCAGAACACTTATGCACTGGCTGGGACGATGTGACTCGGGCCAATTTGTTAGGGGAACTGGAGAGGGGGGTGGGGGTCGTTCTTTCCCATTCTAAAAGCTTGCCCCAGCATTCAACAATACTGGCTGGGGTGATACGGGCTATAACTGAGGTCACAAGCCTGGACATCCCGGTGGAGGCACGGTGGAATATCTTGTGTGTGACTGGGGAAGTAGTATGGTCTAAATATCACAGAATATGGCTCAGGGGGGCTGCCATAGTGGCAAAAAGGAACCTAGCCAAGGCCTAGGGTGCGAGCCACCCATCAAGGATATCGGATTGGAAAGATGATCTGGACTGGTGCTGCAGTGTAGAAAAAGGCATTGTCATTTACAATGCCAATAGCTCAAACTCCGGCAAATGCAAGACCTATTCCATTAGAAATACTTGTTACAGCTGTGGTAAGATATTAAAAAGAGCCAAATAAGTTTGTGAAGCACTGGGGACAATTGGCAACAGGGTGCGGGGGAGTTAATATCACTAACGGAGCATTGGTTGTTTTTCAGGGTGATAACTTTGTAGGACAGGGAGCACAGAGGATTTACTAAGATACACAATGACAACCGAAAACCATTAAGTTCACTTCAATATGCAGCAAGTACAAACCACAGCAAACAAACATTGCAAGCACACGTATAAGTTTCACAAGAAGTGGCCGCCATTGCTTAAGGGCAGCGTCCCGCGAGTGGTGTATGCGGCCGCCTTTGTGAAACTGAAAGTGCGCAGGGCGCTCTGAAAAAAAAAGTGCCCGCCATTGCTAAAGCAGTGTCCCGTGAGTGGTGTGTGCGGCCGCCTATGCTGAAGTGTGGGCGTTCACCCACTGGGAACTTCTTTTAAATAAAGTAACAGTAATTTTGCTTTGCTTTTGTAAAAAACAAAGAAACTACTGCACTTTAACCCGCACATTGTCTAAAACATTGAAGAATGGAAAAGTTTACATGGTTGGGGGAGTAAAGGAAAGAAAAAATAATCTGCTGCCACCACCCCTTGCCTCACCTCTAAGTCCACAGTGTGGCAGCCTCTGTAACTTTAAGTACCGCGAGGAAGAGCCGGCCAGAAGACTCTGGTGCGGCACCCAGTATGGCCGTGAACAGAGGAGCTTGACTGGGGGGGGGGGGGGTGTTAATAAACAGTAATAAGAGGGGGTTAACACCGGCGAGCTCGCACACAGCGTCCCGCAGAGGACAGAAACCACATCAAACAATGATTGCATACAGATGCATTAGTTTAACAAGAAGCGGTCACCATTGTTCAAGGGCAGTGGCCCGTCCTGCGAGTGGTGAGTGCGGCCCCATTGTGAAAGTGAAAGCGCACATGCCGCGCTGCAAATACAAAGAAGAAGCGGCTGCCATTGCTAAAGCTGGCGCCCGCAAGTGCTGTTTGCATTAATTAAGCAAAGAGTTCTCCCAAACAGCTAATGAAAGCTATAGAGCAAGGACACATGTAAGAGAGGCTGTCCTTATGGGAGGTAACAACAGGAGAGAGGGAGGTACTAAGAAGGGACTACTAAGCCTATTGACAAATCAAAAGCCAAAATTTACAAAGGACAGAAAGAGGACCCAATGGTAAAGATGGGCGGAACATGGGCGAAGCTTAATGGCCATATACTGAATACCGCATGTCTCGAAGAAACATGGCAAGGGCTGCCTAGGCGAGACCTAAAAAAAAACAGTTGTCACTATCAATATAACATTCCAAATTAGCAAACAGTTGACCACATTTCACAAAATATGGAAGAAAGAAGGAATTGGTTACCTTTTGGTCAGCCTTATCCTGGAATGTTAAAGCAAAGTAGTCTTTTTCCAGCAGGTTGAGCTGTCCACACACTTTATCAAACAACTCCTGTCCCTTGGCTCGTTTCTGTAAAATAAAAAGAACACACATAAATGTTTGATCTGTCACATTCTGCAGACATTATGTCATCAATTCAGCATACAGACAAGCATCATTCTCCACTAGAGTTTTCGTCATGGAAGAAAAATACTGAAATCCATAAAATTAAAACATTGTAACATATAGAGAATGCAGAACGGGAAGCTGCATATAACATTTCTATTTTGCTATCACTGGTTTATAATGACATGATAAAACACAATACCGTAAACCTGAGACTACGCTATGGGAATATAACACGTGGTTACCCTTCTGGATTTCCTTTAATACAATGTTTCCCAAACTGTGAGTCGCGACTTACTGGGGAGTCACGAGTGGATTTTTGGCGGATCGGGAAAGTCCAAGCAATAAATAAAGATGCCTTTAAATTATGTATTTATTTTGTCACATTTGCTGCGCTTCAAAGACAGAGGTCAAATGTCAGACAAATCTTCTGACAAATTGCTGTTTTTTTCCATTGAATCAATAACACGTTTATTTAGACCATAGTCCATTAAACATTAATGAATTTGCTAATATTGTACTATCATTTTACCTAAAATACTCAGTTAAAACTATTGTTCTTTACCTGCCAAAACCTGTACTTTGAACATTTGTACTCATCCACAGGGTTGATCTAAAATTTTGCTGGTCACTGTCAGTAAACACCATCCAACTGCACATAAGTCATTAAAAAATCGTATTTCAATGCTTCACTACAATTGAACACCCTGTATTTCATTAAAACTGGCTTTAAAATTCTTCGTCTTTCCGTCAAAATACAGGCATGAACACCGATTTTTCCATGAATGCCACAAATGTATATTCAATAACATATACCTAAGGTATCTCTCTCCTGAATTTTTGCCCATTATTGACAGGAATTCGCTTTTAGGACGTTTTAATAATTCTGTTATAATGGGAGAGTCGCAGCCAAAATATGTTTTGATATTTAAAATATCTCTTCTCAAACTCACAGCCAATTTTAATTCACTTTTGACAATCCTATCTCTACAGTGTAATACCACCTTCTTATCCCGGGATTCTAGTAGCCTGTCCCAAAATTTCAAAGCTGCTCTCTCAAAGATATTAAACCATGATGTAAGCCCTGTCTCCAACATTACTGCTTGAACCATGGCCAACTTTGGTAAATTCAAGATAAGTTTCAAGCGCTGCCCTTCCATATTTTCTCAATTCTGCATACCACTTAGGAATAAAATTTCAGCTTCATATAAAACTTGGTCTGAACCAGTGCCTTAAAAGTTGTAAATGCCAGGGTCATATCCCGAACCCTGTATTCTCATCTAAACCTACATAATCCTCTAACAGTAGGGAGGACGTTTACTTTTAACATTTCACTATGGCTTTTCAAACTTAAGTTGGAGGGAAAAAGCATACCGATGTATGTGTCTACTCCTGCAATTGTTGTTGTATCTAGGTACCACTAGTAACTAGTCTTCTGGTGCCCAAAAACATTATTTTTGTTTTCTTTATATTAATCACCATTTTCCCCCTAGCAGTAAAGGGCAAATGCCTTCAGTTTCTTCTGGAGGCCCACCTTGGTCCTATCCATAATTACTAGGTCATTGACCAAAAGTGGGCAGGTCACGTCTCCACACCATCTTTGTGACTAAGAGCCTTATCCTTGATAAGACCGCAGGTAGTTCTCCTAAACGAAGAAAACATAGAGTTGGGGCCAGCAGACAGCCTTGCTGAAGTCCATTTCTTATTTCGACCTTCTCTGACGGACTACCGTCTTTTTCAATTCTACTCTTGCACAATTCCCTGCAACAACACAAATTCCTCGTGCTATCAATGATCTTCTTTGCAATCGACTACAAGCTAAAACAGGAACCCATAGTGGAATGACCTTCCTCAAACCTTTCTGCTGTAAAGGGATTAAAGCATTCTCAATGGCCCATTCCTTAAGCTCCCTCAGAACCAGTTTTCCATATACTTTTACCCCCACATCCATGAGACTTATTAACCTATAATTCTTCGGATCTGAGGACGACCCTATTTTGTGAAGGGGTTTAAATTATTGCAACCTTCCAGCTTTCTGTTATTACTCCAGTTAATATTATTGCTTTAAACAGCCTACAAAAAATCTTACTCCACCACTTCATATTAATCTTTACCATAATGGATGGAAGATTGTTAGGCCGGGCAGCTCTTGTCAAGGAAAGGTCTTTTAATTTTTCTTTTATGCAAACTACTGTCATTTTGGACAGCAACTCCCTGTCCACATTAAAAATATCCTGTGCAACCCTAACATGCCCAATTGCATTTATAGTTTCAAGATGTTCTTTCCATGCTTGTGCTGCTACTAGGCATACTACCTTGTGGGTTATAGTCCCATCCTCAGATGCACCAGTTGCCAGACTTTCTTTATATCCTTATATATTGCTTGTTGCATTTCTTCCCAATTTGAGTTCTAATATTCCAGTGTTTTTTTTCCGTAGTGTTTCCTTGTATGTCTACCGTAATCTACGTATTTCCCTTTCAATCTGTTCTGCCTGCCCTCTTCACTTCAGCATACTAAGGGTTCTTAGCTTACTTTTTGACTTTGGCATTCTGCATCAAACTACCGTTTGTTAGGTGGGGGTGACCTTGCAAGATGACCGAATGGACGTAGAGCGCTTGAGCATCGCCGGCCACAGACTTAATCCTAGGGCAACCTGCGGGTGAATGAGGCCCTACTCACTGTCCGGGCTGCCCTACGATGGGGAAAGGAGTTTGTTGACCTTTGCAATGGCCGGCGGAGTGTGCAGCCTCTAAGGAGGGGTTTGCTCCTGCCTGGAGGCGGAGTCCACTGGTGGCCATATTAAGGCTGGTGCCTGGTGGGATGCCCCCTGTGGCACGCTTGGACCCGAGCTAACTCCAGAGTGTGTGTACTGCCCTGATGGAGCAGTGGAAGATTGAGTGGCTGCAGGACTGTGGCGGGTGCAATTGAGTGCAGTTGGTTGACCCAGAGCAGGAGAGGTGGTGACAAGTACTCCGGCAGCCATTACAGCACAGAGACGGCTGTGAGGGCGGGGGACCTTCCCCTCCTGAGACCCTGGACTGTTCTGGCTGAGGTGAAAGGGGACCTCCCCGAGGGGCCCTGTGTATCCAGGGGTTTCAGCGGACATCGGCGGAGGGATGATGCAGTGACCCCTGGGAGTGCCTTGGCTATGGCCGGCGGCAAGGAGCAGAGGACCAACTGTTGTAGCAGACACGCATGGGATGCAGCCTTGGGGACCTACTCCCGGGCAACCAGTAGGGACAAGAGGAACACCGTGCCCTCTGGTAGGAAGCTCTGGCCCGGAAATGCGAGGATGGAGGCGAGCATGGCGCTTGGGCATGCGTGGACCCTGGGGTAGAAGGCATTGGGGCTGGGTAGGCAGGCTTGATTGACACCAGCAATTAGACTGCACACAGCAATGCTGCGGCCCCGGCAGGGGAGAAGTGTACATTGTAGTACTGCGCCTAAAGGGGTCGGCCCCCTGAGCGACTTCTGTAGGCTTGACGGGAGAATTTTTGGGGGCACTAGTGATCCCTGGGTGAACTCAGCGCAGCTCCCCCCTGAGATCACCAGGACACTTTCTGGGAACTCTGGGGCACCTATGATCCTCTGGGCTCCGTTTGGGGAGCACAGCCTGAGAGGTTGGACTGCAATTGGACTACAAGAATGAAGTGCTGAGCCATGCACCGACGGGACCCCCTGCATGGTTGGACCTGGGCAGCACAACTGTGTCCGAACAGACATGAGCAATGTCCGCTGGCATGGGGAAAGACAAAGCGCAAAGAGGGCCTTAGAGGAATACGCTTGTGCAGTACACCACGCCTCAGTCCCTCCTGAAGTGAGCCATGGGTCACACAGAATCGCAGAAGGAACAGGACCGAGATGCACCACAGGAGGAGCCATCCAGAACAGAGCTTCTTCAGGCCTTTCAGGGCAGTCATGCAGCCCTGCAAGGGAACAGAGAAATGGCTCCTTCAATGTTAACCATCTGCGGGCAGACCTGCGGAAGGTGGTGGAGAGAGTGCAAACAGTAGAGGGCCCAACAAAGGAGCTTCAGGAGGAGATCTAAGAGGACACGTGGCGTATTACACCAAGGCCACCACCATCCTGGAGGACAGAGCGGAGGACTCAGAGAACCGCTCCAGGTGGAACAATCTCTGCATCCTGGGGTTTTCAAAGCAGGCGGAAGGAGCCAATGTGGCGGTGTTCCTTGAGTAATGGATAAGTCGGGAGTTCAACCCAAAGAACCTGTTGCCCATGTTTGCGGTGGAGAGAGCGTATAGGGTGTTAGCAGTGAGGCCCCGCCCAGGGTCCTGCCAAGAGTCCTGATAGACCGCATCCTAAACTATAGGGACAGAGAAAGTATCCTCAGGGCAACGCGACCCGCCAAGCAGAAAAGATTTGAGAATCACACCTTTACAGTCTACCCTTACTACACTCGTAGAGTGTAAGCCCACAGAAAATCTTACATAGAAGTCAAAAAGAAACTGTGCACCTGTGCTGTAATATATGCTGCTGTTCCTTGTGTGCCTTAAGGTCCTACCTCAGGGGAAGAGTCACTTTCTTGATAGTCTGGAGGAGGTGAGGACCTGGCTAGAGATGTGGGACAAAACGGGGGCTGGGAGGGATAGGTGCGTCTGGGTCGCGCTACGCTGACACTACCTGGAACGTAGTCTACAAACATAGGAGGAAAACTGGGAGACATTACCAGAGCCCATCCAGGCGGCCCCACCGCATCATACTCGGGAAGGACAGGACAATGGTGAGAGCAGAGGAGTCCTCTTCGGATATCTCAGAGGTACTGCGTATGAGAATAGCCCCATCCCGGAGCAACAATGAGGTCCCAGCAGGGTCAGTGGATGCCTAGGAGGCCCTGTAGAGACGGCCTTGGGGCGCGGCAGATTGGACTGTGATGCGCGTACCCATGAGGGCGAGGTGCATTTTACCCTGATGTCCTATGTTCCAGATGCCACGGCATGTAATGTTAAAGATGGGGGCTGCCCGCTATAGAAAATTGGAGCCACCTCCACTATAAGCAGTAATCTGGGCCCATGGACGTCCCGCTGAAGAGACTGGACTATAGACAATCACTTGCCCCTCGGGGCTCACATTTTTGGTTTCTGAGATATAATCTTGTTTAAATGAACTCAAGTTGCACTCAGCTAATTGTGTACTTTGAGTTCTGGGGGAAGGGGATAGTACGGGGCTCTCCTATGTAATGGGGAAGCTTGCGATACACTTGGGCGAGCTGGCCGCTGGGGAGAAGATGAGTTTCCTTGATGGGAGGGTGCTTCAGGAATGGACTAGTTGTGCTGCCCTGAGGGTTGGAGAAGGGATCTTGAACAGGCACAGTGTTTTACAACCAGATACAGCGGGGGTGGTGCGGGGGTAAGGGGGATTGGGGGAGGAATTATCAGAGATTGTGGGGAGAGACTGCTATAATTGGAATATATGTGACATGAAGCATACATTTATGTCCTGGAATGTACAGGGATTGAAAAGCTGCCCCAAGTTCTATAGAGTACATATCTTAAGTGTTCTAGTGTTCAGATTGCTATGCTGCAGGAAAGACATCTGCTGGGTGCAGAAGTGACTAAGATGCAGAAAAACTGGAAAGTGTTACTGTATGCTGCTACATATTCAAATTATGCCAGGGGTGTGCTAACGTGGAGAGGGAGGTGGTCAGAGATTCAGGTGGGAAATGTATGATGGATTTCCGAATGCGTTTTTCAGGCATGTCTTCGGAACTCCGTCATTTGAATGAATGCGTCTTTAGCACGCATTTGTTCTGCACGCAAGTCATTTTAACGACTTGCCTTAGGGGGGCACTGGATAATGGAATAGTTTAATTTACTATTCCAACTCCAGTCTGCGCAACAGTAGGGATGGTGTTGGACTTGAATTCCAACACCACTCCACCACTGCGCCCTCCTAAAGCAAGTCGTGTTAACAACTTGCGTGCAGAATGAATTTGTGCTAAAGACGCATTTGTTCTGTTGCTGGCACTCTGAAGGCACAGCGTGATTCCGACTTCGTCCTAAAGGACGTTTCCCTTAGGTGGGCGCTACCTACTGGTGGCAGGGGTGTTGAACAGAGTGGACACCTGTTTGGTTAACATGTATGCACTGCACATAGACAATAAGACCTTTTACTCAGAACTGACAAGAATCATCAGCATAGAGTAGACACCCAACAATCATTAATCCCAATTTTGGTGGCTCCCCTTTATTCTGTCCAACTCTATATGGTAAATCATGGGCGCAGAGAGAAAAGAGGAGGAGCGCAAGCAGGCATCCTTGCTTCAAACCATTATGTGTTTCCACTTTACTGGACAGACTCCGATTCCCTCCCATCAAGACCTTGGTCCAAGTAGAAGAATGCAAGGCAATGATTAGCCTTAAGAGGTGAACAGGGATCCCAATGCTAACAGCTTCCTCCATAGCGTCCCACGGTCGACCCTGTCGAACGCTGTGGAGAAATCAATAAAGGCCGAATATATATGCATGCCATTATCCATAGGGTACTTTTCAATCAATGTTTGAAGAGCCGTAATATTATCTAATGTACCAAAATTCTTGTGGAATCCAATCTGCTCAGCAGGAATAATATTACAAAATGCCCAGTCTTGCAAATGAAGAAGGATACTTTTAGCGAACAATTTCCCAGTCGCGTCCAATAGGGCAATCTACCTAAAAGTGGCAGGAGAGGTTTGAAGGCCTTTTTCATATAAGGTACAACAACATTGCCATTCCATGAAGCCGGAATGACCCCAGTCAGGTAACAATGTTTAAACAAAGGACACAAACAAAAAGCCCATGCAGAAACTTCTTGTTTGATGAGAGGTATCAGAAGTTCATCAGGGCCCATCGCTCCTGAGGACCTTGCACCCTTAATAAAGCCCTCTGTCTACTCACATGAAGGCGGACCATACATATCTAATGAATCAGCAGCAACATAGAGCTCCAATAGGCCACTGCAGCTAGGGTCACAGGCGTAGAGCTGAAAAATGTACTGCGTTCATTCTACATCGGATATTGAAATTGCCTCAGCCTTAACTCTAGGGTCACAATATTCAGCTTTTAAAGCCAAATATTTGCGCAAATCACAAGTGGAAGCAGTTTCCCTTAATTTAATCCATTTCCATTCCTCCTCCTCTCGTTGTTCGGACGCCTTCAATCTAGCTCTTACTCGCTTCAGCCGATAAATTTCTCTTTGCGTCAATATCAACTGTGACAGAAATGTTTTCCTTACCAAGGAATTGATGTCACTACTCACCTTTATTACTGCTACAGAGTTTTTAACTGAAGACTTAGTTCTATTATTTCTACCATTATTCTTAAGGGAGCGAAAAAGGTACAGCTGCTTTTCGAACCAGGAGATAGGATGATCCAATGAGGTATTGGAAGGGCTTGAACACGCTGTTTTAACTTAAGAGGCCAAATTCAATATATTCTTATTAGACTAAAATGTACACCCATTTGTTTTGTTATAGACTATAGTATCTTTCCTGGAGTTTCAGGAGTCAAGCACCTTAAACTCTAGATCAATGACAGCCGAGAGGATAGGATGATCAATTAAGTCCATCCTCATCACCTCAAGTTGTGCACGTACTCCAAGCATTTGATAAGATACTACCATATAATCAATTGATTGCCCTCGAGGAGAACAAAAGGTATAAGAAGCCGGGGAATCCTCTCGAAACCTATCATTTAGAGCAATAAATTCATTAGTACTCAGGTTTACCAGAAGTCGTAAGCTGCGCTCATCTGATCTAACATTTCTGGAAAGAATAACCTCCAGGATACTCCATACCTCATCCAACTCAGGATTTCTAAAGGTCATACAGGCAAAAATCGAAATTTTAGTATTAAAGTCCCCTACAATGATGATTAAAGGACAATCTTCCTGAACACTAATATTCTGCACAAAAGAAAGCATAGAATTGAGTAAGGTATCATAGGTCCTACCAGCGTGAATATACATCTTTACCAACTGGAAGGATGACTACAACCATCCTGTCTCACTGGACAAAGCTGATTTTAGACAAAGGCAAAGGTTTGAGGAATGAACGTACACCTTAGGGTTCCAGTGTATATCGCTACTTAGTAAAATGGCTATACCTCCACCGGCGTGGCCTTTAACAGAAGGTTTTGCTACGCAGGAGTAAACAAAGTAGTTTTCGCATTTAAAGTCAGAACATATCCAAGTTTCCTGCAAGCACACCATCAATGGACTAAAACGCTTTATGAAATGTAATTTTAAACTTGACTGTCCTAGGCCCATCATGTTCCAGATGAAATTTTTTCCTAAAAGGCTACGTCTGCAACATTGGATGTTTTGCATTAATTTTTACGGCATTCAAAGCGTCCGCTACCCAACTCCAGGTAGCTAACTCTCCACTTGTTCCAGACTACCTTGCCCACAGGTCCTCCTTTCCCACCACGCTTATTACTCTCCTTCCCGTGTCTCTACCAAAAGAGATTGTAATATCCTTCAAATTTGCAGCCCCCTTCTACAATCTAGACCCAGAGAAGGCACCTGTGCATCTAAACTTAAGTTATCAAGCTTAGGTGCTGTATGGAAAACATCAATACCTCTTTTCCCAAAGTAATCCACATTGCTTAAAATCAACATTACAGCAATCATAGAGTTAAAAGTAACCCTTGAACTTGGAAAAGGAGAAGAAGAATCTAAATTCACACGGTCAATATCTCTACTTCTTATCAGACTCCGGACCTTGATTTCTAGTAAGAGCTGCAAAATAAAGCTTCTGTTCAGTGGGCCCAATTCGCTATCAAACAGGGAAACTAAATTCAAGGTATTGGAGAGATTTTCAAAGTCTAGACCCTGACATCATTATTACCAAGTTATGACCCATTCCCCAAATTAGGTGGCTGAGTCGATGAAAAAAACAGTGGAGCCTCTCCATTAAGGGGTCTAACAGACAATGGTTATACTAGTAGACAATTCCCCTGGTAAACAACTGGTGAATGTCCCCCCAGGGACCCTCTCTACCACTTAGGCCGCCCTCCAGTCTTCTTCAGTGCTCGAAGTAGCAGCAACCTCAACCCACACCCAATGCCCTCTTTCCCATATTCCACTTTGGTACCACCCTGATTTTTACAGGCAGTTACCCCTAAAACAGGAGCTAATCCCTTGTCCTGTCAATGGCAATTTTGAGTGGGTACTTCTAAAGTTTTAGGAAATTCTGGGAAATAGATTCCAAACTTAGGTGTGAGGGTGCATTCTTCAAAATGTCTGCATTGGAAGGCTAAATAACAGGAGCAGATTCTTCGTTGAGCGCTTGGGAACCTTAATTTTTTGGGACCTACACTTAGTAAAACACTGTATTCTTTTCTTTTTTCCCTTCAAGCGTTTTACCCTGGTACGTCCCAGGCCTAAACCCCCCGCACCCCCAACTCAGGTGAAGCATTATTTGTGGGAACCCTGTGTAAATCGACGCTGTGATGATCTAGGGGTAAAGCAACACCAGAAGGAGTAGACCTTTTTTTAAAGATCAAAAGAATGGGAAGGGGATTTTCAGTTACAATTACATTGGGCTTTAGTGCATCTTGACAGCACCCCTCAAACCGATGAATAGAAGGAGAAGACACATTAACAAATCCCTGAGTGGCCTCATTTCTCCCATTAGGTGGCCCCGCAGTTATGACCTCAGGTCCACCAGGATCACCCACCTCAATTCCAATTTCTTTTACCCAAGTTTTTACTGCAGAATTTGTTTGTGGGACCAAGGATTGCACCTCTTCACCCTTTTCTTCCTTTCTTGGGAAGGAGTCAAAAAAGGTTGAGTGCTGGACCCCAATTAAGATGGGGGCAATACATCCAAAACATGGTCAGAATTAGCGACTGATTTATCCAAGAGAGCCAGAATCAGGGGCAAAACCTTCTCGATACACAGTAAAATATCAGAGGAAGTCTTTTCCCCTCCTCCTCCCCATTCCTTTCCAAATTAAACGACTGCACAAATACCTGACCCCCTGCAGATACAGATAAATCACAATTCATAGTATTCATTAAGTCCAACGAGGAGTCTCTCAAAAATGGCATAGTACTGTAGAGGGTCGGTAACGATGGATGACCAGGTAAGCTAAGGGGAGGTGTACTGAGATCCGAACCCAAAGCAGTGAATGATTTTAGGTTAACCTCCCTCATCCGATTCTTCTCTGTAAGAGCAGCAATATCTGGTAGGGAATAGTCCTTCGATACACAAGGTCACCTTCACACAGGTCCACAGAGGGTCCCCATGAAACTCCTGAGGGATCTCCTTATATAACAGATCAAGACACTGAACCAGCATCTTGGACACAGAAGGGAACCATGAGACACTTGGGACAACAGAATCAAAAGTCTGGCCCCTACATAAGATTCTTCCACTGCTTCCGCTGCACAAAATGAAATAAGAGACGAGTTTGAAGGGGTGACGGGGGAAACTGTGACCAATACAGATGGTCAAACAGGAAGGACCACCCTGAGATGAAGCTATACGAGGAATCACATCGTCCACTAGAATAGTACAAAGAGTCATCTCCATTTCCTTATTCCCTTCCATGTTACCACTCTTTAAATACAGAGACAAAATGAAAGGATGAGACTTCAGGAGAGACAAATGAGACTGTGTCTCCTTACGCCAAATTTTGTTGTTGTTTTTAAAAGCCTTAGAAGAACTAGAGGAACAGCAGTTGAGTCAGAAACAGAAATTAATCAACCAGACTCATCTTTATGGCATCTTATTAAAAAACCAAAGATGAAGAGATGCAGAAATGTGAAGACTAAACAACACTGGACCTATACCTCCCTGTACAAGATGTTAGCTATAATCAGACTGCAAACATCTTTAGAATAACTTCAAAGTAAGTAAGGTAAACAAAGGCCCAGACAAAGCCACCAGTTCTTAGCAGCGTATGATTGCACTTTTCAAGTTGTCTGTCCATACATAGAGGGGGAGATCACCCAGCCCTAGCCGGGCCGCTTCCCCAGGCACGGGGCTGTACCTCATGCAGCTTCTCTATAGTGCAGAACTTCCTGGGCAAAAGGCACTGAAATGCTAATGTGCTAGCTTTGGTAGTCAGATAGATTGGAGTGTATTAAGGTGGTTAGGAATGGGGGTTAAAGTGGGATGGACGCAAAACGCACCGGTCTAATTACAGCCGCTTCCACGCTCTACGGCTGTAACCACCAGCCACCTAAGGCCTCACCAAAAACACCCTGCACAGCAGCCCTCCCTGCCCCACCTGCTAAGATTTTGAAAGAAAATTTAAAAAAGCACAACAGCAGGTAGCAGGGGCAAATAACTTGTTGCTAATAGACGGCGGGGAGTAGGCAATCAAGAGAGCAAGGGAAACTTGCCTTAGACCCAACCAGACCTTTTTCTGGCTTATAAAAATAGCCTGGTTGCTAGTACACTTGCACATTTACTGCCTTCCTTATCTTCTTAGGTACGGCTGGGACCCTCATGGCTTGTAGAGCGCTGCTCCTCTCCGTGCTGCCCCACCAGGACCGATTTCCGCTCATTCGCTGCCCCTCCAGCTCGCCTCGAATCGCCTGTGGCTGACACCGGCACAGCCACGACGAGTCCCAAGCCAGACAGCTAGGCTCCCCGGATCGCAACTGGCAAACACTGGTACTGCTACAGCGTTCTCTTCCTGCGGCCAGGTCTTCGCACCACACAGTGTCCTCAGCAGCGCCTCTAGCCCTCTGTGGAGTTTCCTGCCACGCCCTCTCCACGGGCTCCGCAATGGAACGGAAACCATTCATGTTTAAATTGTTTCAGTCTGTGTAATCTGGCAAACTGACTATTGTAACACCATCTATTTTGGCCTTCCTGAACAAGCGCTTAACAAACTACAGATAAGCCAAAATATTGTGGCCCAGAGATTCAAATGGCAAAAATGTGATTATGTCATACTCATGCTGATCATTACACTGGTTACAAGTGAGACAGGGGGTCATGTTTAATGTGTTTTGTCAACTGCCAAAGGCGTACTAAGGTCTTCACCACTCCTGTCACTGTGAACAATATTTTCCTTATAGGTCCACCAGACTCTACAAGTTCATTCTTACTTTTACATACTCCCAGCTTTAAAGGGGCTCATGTAGAAGGGCAATGCATCATCCTTCCATAGGAAACTGTATATAACTTTTCTGTGATCATTGGATTTTGTTGTGTAAAGAGAGCTCACCGATAGGATCAGTAATTACTACTGTTGTCATCAAACTTTGACTAATGAATGACAATAGTTGGTCGAGTTTTTTCACTGTTTTATTATTTAATTATTTTGTTAGAATATTAAACAACTAATAATATTCTTTTAAAAAGACAGGCTGAGCCTAAGCTGCAGCTTGCTACAAAAGAGTGAGCAGAAATCGATCGATGTAGCAGAATTAGCAATCTAAATATAGTGTGTAAGAGACGTTTAATAATCTAAACAAAGACTAAAAGAAAAATAATGATTTTCTTGCCATCTCATCAAGTAAATGTAATGCTGGTCACATATCACAAACTGTCAGCTATCGAACTCCCGCTACTTCCGCAGTGGAAGACAGCCCTCTCCGTTTCTAAAGAAACTGAGTTTGGGTTGAGTATCATCAGCATCACCAATCCGAAAACCAGTAAGGAATTAAGATTTCCAACAGCTACCTGAGCAGTTATTGTCTGTTTACTAAACCCCGAGGAACATCCCAACATGAACAAGTACAATACGAAAAAGCAAGCAGTTAATTCAATGCATAAGAAATTGGCACTACCTAGTTGAGGAAAAAAAGAAATAGAAGTCCCATCGAAAAGAGAAAATGAGAGTAGATTTTTCTCAGGCACACCAGAAAATGAGCTACCTTATCAAGTAGACGATCGACAATGGTTAAGATTGCAATACAATGCCAGAATATACAACAGTTTCTTCTCTATAACGTTGCCAAAACGTACCAGAGAATAAAGTCCTAGCTCCTTCGACCTGGTCCTAGAGATGAATTAAAATAGGTCCCTAATTCAGCTTCTGGCCACATTAAACATTGACACAGAGAAGCCCTGTATCACTATATCCATGCTTTTCCCCAGACATTGTGACTTTTAACCAGCATACAGCAGAAACATCTACTAAAGAAAGAATCATAATTGGCATTAATTCTTAAAGACACACAAATATTTAGAGAGCGAGAGGCCCTGCAGAAATAACACTAGGAAACAAGACTCAGCACCAGTTCAAAACTCAGGGACACAAACAGTTCCAGTTCACAAGATTCTTAATTCAAATAGCAAAGGCAAAGCATAAGATGATGCAAAAAAGCCTGTGGTGCCCAAGAATTGTTGGATCCTGCCTTCATCTGAGTGGTTATGCTTCACTAAGGGCACACTAAAGTGGGTTTGGCAGGCAAGACTGCAGGGGTGTGGGGGCGTGGCAGGAGAGTGGCTGACCCTGACAGTGGGTGGGATGGGTTCAGTGGTCACGAAAAACTGATGGGCACCTTGCTTGGGCTGAATTGGTTGAAGGTATCGTATGGGGTATGAAGCCGCGCAAGGAACAATAGGTCTTTTGTGGCTGGCGGGGCAGATATGCCTAGGTTCGTGCTGTGGCCCTGCTCTACTTGAACTTCTCTACAGCGGAATCTGCTGTGTCCCCAAACATGCAAGTCATGTCAAAAGGCATGTCCACGAGGGACTACTGGACAATGCTTGAAAAACCAACGGACCACAGCCAAGCATGGTAGAGATTCGCAACGCTGGTGCGATGACCCACCAGATGGAATCGGTGGTGTTCAAGTCACAACTAATTGTGAACTTCTCTGCATCACAACCAAATTGTATGGCTTGAGATAGGACAGGTCAAAGATTCCCTGGATACCTGGGAGGACTTGAGACACCGAATCCCACAGAGCATAGGACTAGCGGCCCAGGAGGCAGCTGACATTCACCTGTCTGAGGGTCAAGCTGGTTTCCACAAGTTTTGACTCTATGCCAGGGGAAGTAGTTGGAAAAGGTATTTGGGTTCGTCTGACTTGTGGATGACTTCACCACCAAGCTTTCAGGGGAGGGGTGGTCAAAAAAAATATGCAGGGTTGCCTGGGGCAAGGTAGTGGCATTTCGCAAATTAGTGATTGGCCAGGGGGCCAAAGCAAAGCTTGGCTCAGGCCTTTAGGAAGATGTCTGTAAGTGCATCACTGAAGGACAAGAAGGCCTCAGTAGATGTTTGCCCCAGCTGGAATACTTTCATCAAGACAAAGGTTTTGACTCTAAGGTGGAGAGCTGGAGAAAAATAACTTTAGCAGCCCTGTGCATGACCAGTGCGTAAGAAGCACTCTCCTCTTTGGCAATACCAGGGGGTGAGAGAAGGCCTGACTCAGGTTAAGTGTCAAAGCCACTGGCTTCTTGAAAGTCATCATACCAATTTTCTTCGTGGTATGGTAGCCCTATTCTATCACCAGCTTTGGAATAGTTGTTCTAATCCGTACCAAATAAGGAATGCAACTTATATGTCCTTTGTTGCAGAGAAGGCAAGTGAAGGTGGGGAAGACGGTGTTTTGACAGAAGTCAAGGGCGACCTCGGGCAAGGTCATCATGGTCCCAGCTCAGAGTTGGAGAACACAAGGGCACCTCGTCCGGCATGGAGCTGGCGACAGAGGACGCCCAGTGATGGATTTGAAGGGTCTAACTGGCACTGAGGGTGAACCTGGAAGATGGAAGCCTCTCAATTCATTGGGGCCCGTAGTCAGTAGGAATCCGAGGAGTCGGAGCATGGCTCCGAGGTGTAGCCAACTTTGGAAGGCAGATCGAGAGGCATGGAGACCCCCACGCGCCTATTCAGGAGAATGTAAGTGGCAAGAAGGGGGCCGAGTTCAGCCTAGATTTTTTATGTTTCTTCTTCAACTTAGAGAGGAACAATGACAGACCTCAGGAACTGCGACTTCTTGACAGGGTCCGACCCTTCTACTTCATTGCAGAGTCGTTCAGTGCTTTGTGATGTAGATATTAACCTTGCGGACCTGTATGGACTTCAGGTTCATAAATGCACAGTCATTGCAGGCCTTAGAGTTAAGGCTTGACCCAAGCCACCACAGGCAAACCTAATGAGGATCTGACTCAGAGATTTGTTTGCAACAGTATGTACAGGGTTTGAAACCTGTTGTCTTGGGAGGTGACATTCACTTTGCAGACTGTCAAACTTTTTGGGAAAAAGCGGTCTCAAAGAGACAAGAGGTAGCTCCGGATCTGCACCTGGTGGCACGGAAAGAAAGGAACAGATGTCAGCGCACCTGACAGGAGACTATATGAACCCCACGCACCAATTCCGGAGTGGAACGGCAGCAGTGCAGATCTTCATGGCGCCACATGCCGGTGCGCGCAGGTATGCAAACATTTTTCCATATTCCTGGGGAATATTGAAAAGAGTGACTAATCTGTGGGTGGAATTCTCAGAAAATACAATTTCTGCAAAGTCAAAAGGATCAGCTCCAGAATTTCTGGCCAATGATGGCAAAGATGACAGATGACAACCAACCCAACACCAAGGTAAAACATCAAGAAGAAATATGGGTTTCACACTTCAAGAAATATCTCTTGCAGCCCATCAATATCAACTTCAGAAGTTTCCATGGAATCCATACCCACACAGCATCCAAAAAATGACAATATGATGAGTATATCCTAGTGGGCGTGGATAAGATGAGGAAGAATGGCAGCCGCAGCTTAGCAAACTCCGCTAAGCCACCACTCTTGTGCTTCTTCATCTCCACAATAGTGAGCCCCAGCTAGCACCACTATGTGCCCCCCCGGCACGTGTGGCCTGAGTCGACAATCACTGGGCTCAGGCGGGGTATCCATGATGACCACCTGCGAATGCCGAATGGGCTTACTGGGAGGCAGCGCAGCCTGCTAGGCCTTGCATTGTGGCCATGGGAGCCAGCCTGGTTGCTGGGAGTGCAGACCACCATTGGCAACTAGAGGCGCCCTCTCCACCCACTGAGATGTATGGTGTGGACCCGAGGGGAGAGAGACGGTGCACTGCAGCAGAACCCACTGGGGCATTCTTTCCTCCCCACCAAGGCTGTGGGGTGTTGAGGAGGGGGCCCCCCCATCTTCCATTGTGCCTTGGGGCAGAGAAGCTGACCTACCCCCACCTATTGTGAGCATCTGTGGATGGTGGGCTTCAGCTACCCATTACAGCAGCTCACAGCACGCTGGTGCGTTATAGCAGGTTATGTGCTGTGCAGTTCAAGGACTGGACGGGCACACCCATGTCCTGGTTCACTGAGCTGTACTTGTAGGAGGGCAGATCGCCGAGGCCCAGGGCACTTGGTTTGCAGAGGACTGCAGCCCCCCTCTCAGGAGCGGGCAGCTGCTCATGCTGCCTGGAAATTGGGGCAAGCAGGCCGCCAGAGCGCCAGCGAAGCGGAGACAATGTAGGTTCCTCCCGGGGCCTTCACTCTTTTGTCCTTTGTGGAGTGCGATAACACTGTTGACAAATGGGCGGACGTAGAGAGACAGCACGCACTCAGGTTGCCCCTGCCCCCCACCGCAGAATTAGGGAGGCTCAAGCCCCTAAAGGCCCCTGGCTGCGACAGGCTGCCCAGGGACAGAGGAGAGGGCTGCACATGACCGGGATGATGGAGCAGGCCCATCAATAATAGAGACGCCATTGGAGACAGATGGGGCTGCCCAGATCCTGGCAGGAGTGAACTCCTTGCGGGCTTCTGTGAAGGCAAAGATTGATACAGTGGTGATAGAGGTGGGCCAGCTTCATGAAGTCAAAAAGAATCTGTAGGAGAAGATGACCCAAGTAGAGACTTCCCTCAGACACCTACAACCTCAAACGGAGGATCTACTGATGAAACCCTGGAAGGTAGAGTGGAGGACGCAGAAGGCAGGACCCACCTCAGTAGCCTCCCCGTGAGGGAGCTGTGCAACAGGGCATGATCAGTTATTTGGATGGCTGGCTGGGGAGCGAGGTCAAACCTGATGGACTGTCTACTTTCTTTTCCTGGGAGCGAGATCACACCGGGTCCCAACAAGGATGCCAGGACACCACCACGACTAGTGGTGGACAATCTCCTGCACTTTCATGGCAGGGACTGAGCGGGGTGCCTGTTTGCGAATCTGTTGCACATGGAAAGCGACCACTCAGTAATAGCAGCCATCCTGCACCTGGAGGGCCACTACGTATATAAAAAGACAGACACAGTGGCAGTTTTCTCTGGCTACTACAAGGCCCTGTATGGGCTGTCAAGCGATGCAGGAATGGACCAGCTGGACTCCTTTCTGGCCAAAACACCTTTGGCCGTCCTCACTCCAGAGAACAGGCAACAGATGGAGGGCCCCGTCACAGAGGGTGCAATAGCCCTGGCAATTAAACAATTGGTGATGGGCAAGACACCCAGCAGTGACGGGCTTCCCTAGAATTTTAGAAATAATATCGGGCGAGAAAAACTTTGACAGCAATGTATGCAGCGGCACGAGGCAAGACAACTGTTGGACACCGCGCAAGAAGCATTAATCGTAATGATATGGAACAGGGAGGAGATCCGCTGGACCGAAGCGCACATAGACTTCTGTCTCTCTTAAATCTGGATTGAAGGACCCTGGGGAAAACCATTGTGAACCGCATGCTGCCTACTTATCACCACTGGCCCACCCAGACCAGAGCAGGTTTGTCCCATGAAGGAGCACCTCCCCGAACATACAGGGGCCGCTCCATCTCGATAATGGCCTGTTGAAGGAGCCTCGTAAACCATTGGCAATCTCTGTTGATATGGAGAAGGCCTTTTAGAGCATTTCCTTGGCCTACCTTTTCACTGTGATCCATTACATGGGGTTTGGAGCTGAACTACTGGCTTGGTTTCGAGTATTTTACACAGCCCCTAAAGAGCGAGTTGAGGTGGGAGTGCAAATATTCAGACCAATGGCAGACACACAGAGGCACCCGCCGGGGCAGCCTGCTGTCACCGCTGTTATTTTCTGTTGCTATGGAACCGCTGGTGTGCCAGATGTGGCTGCAATGTGAAAGCCATGGGCTGAGGGTCAGAGGCAGTACACACGCTATCTCCCTTTATGCAGATGGCATTATAGTATATTTGCACGATTTGGACACCTGACTGTTGCCCACAAGGAAACTATTGGGCACATTTAGAATGCTATACGGACTACAAATGAAGGTGTCTAAATCATGTTTCTTTCCGCAGTCAGACCGGTGCGCAGCCCTGATGGCGGGCACTGGACCCTATGCAGTCTCTATGGCAACGTGCACCATTCGGTACATGGGGTCCAGGTGTAATGGGACTCAGAGGACATTCCCAAAGGCAGTTTGGGCAGAGGGGTGGCCACCCTTCAAGGACTATCAGTCTTCAGGTGGACACTGCCGCTTTCACCTTTGGGAATGGTGGAGCTGGCAAAAATGGTTGCGCTGCTGCGGGTACTTTGCGTGTTTGCCAGTGTGCCATTAATACTGCCCCGCAAAGTGTTCACAGATCTAAACAGCTGACTATCCGAACTGTTCTGGGGTGCGGGCACCATCGCATGGCTTTGAAGAAACTGTGTTTGCAGATGGCTGCAGGCAGTCTGGGAGCGCCAGACTACGAGTTGTAGTAACTGGTGTGCCAAATACAATGGCTTATGACATGGATAGCCTCAGATTCGCTGCCTGAGACGGCTAATCTATGATCGTGCAAAAAGAGGGAGGGTGTACTCAATGACGTGCCTGGTATGGGCCTTGGGGTTGAGCACATACCACTTTTGATAAGGGTGGCTCAGTATTGCTGGTCATGCTACAGCAGCATAGGCATGCAGGAACAACATATCTAACAGATTTGCCTCTGTGGTGCCTGCCGGCTTTCACCAGGGTCAGACGAATGGCAGCACGCTTTCATAGTTGACCAGGTATTCTTGTTTGAGGAGCGCCAAGAGATATATACTATCCAGTGAGACAGTTCTTGGCACATGCAGCGCTTAGTGGGGAAATCAGTGAGACATGGAGAAACCAGAGCAAATAGCTGAACGTAGATCCGGTACTGCAGGTACTGTTGACATTGAACCCCACGTGCTATAGGATCACTAACATATATGGGGCACTGATCCAGGCGATGGGTAGGGATCTTATTGGCCTGATGGATCACTGGAGCTAGGACTGGCAGATCGTACTAACAGGAAGACTGGATCATGGTGCTGAGCTACAGTTCAAGGGTCTTGAGGAATGCACGACTGAAGTTGCAACAGTTTAACTATGTCCACCACACAGACCTCACCCCATGGTGCCTACTTCAGATGTTTGGCACGGTGACACATGAATACTCCATGTGTGAAGCGGATAACACTCATTTTTACCACATGGCAGTGCGAGGTACTGCAACCATTTTGGACCGCAGTGTGCACATATGTTACACAAGTTATGGGCCTACAGCACCTCCACACACATCAAACTTGTCTACTGATACCCCATCCCAAGATGGACAAAGCAGGAAGCAGGTTCGTAGACCTGGCGCTAGATCTGGTGAGCAGACAATAGCAATACACTGGAGGAAAGACTCTGCACCACTGCTCACAGCATGGCAGAACGCCGCATGCCGCTGAGCGAAAGCAGAGGATGACGTGCTGGCAAGTGTGACGCGCCAACAACATCATGGGATGGGACATGATACCACTAGCATTTAAACTTGACCCGGACGGGCGGCCACCCTGAAGGAGCGACGACCGTGGGCGGTGTCAAGGGATGCTTAGGCGGCCGTTGCACATAACTGGGAACCAACAGACTGGATTGGAGTTAGGCCGGCGGGGTTCTGATTTGTGGTGGCGAGCGGCTCCCATCACATACAGTCTGGATTTGGGGGACACTGAGCCCACTTTTTTCACCGATTGTCTTATTGTAAGCTGCAGGGCACACCCGAGGGAACATTGGAGGCACTCCACCGGCAGGTTGTCCACTCAACCAAGGCCTGCATTAATGAACATGAATACCTGAGATCATAGCACACTCAACTATTCCATGCTTACTGCTGTATGATTGCATATTTGAGTGCCGTATCGGACCACTAAATGTCTTACTGTTTTCTCATTTTATATCGCTAAAACCTGATAAGGACCAATTTAAAATAAAAAGAGTATATCCTAGCTAGTCGGGCAAAATATAATGTCAAAACCAAAAAACTAGCGCACTTAGAACCAACAAGCCCAGATTTGCTCCTGACTGAACTCTTTCGGCCCATCCTAAACTAGTGGGCATCAATAACACAGCCATGTTTTACACATTTCCATGGAACTGTAATTTTACCCGAGTTTCGGAAATCTAGCACAACTGTGTTATCATGCAAAAAAACAGATGCACCACAGAACTCCTAGAGCCTCATTCCTCAGAAGTATTAGAATAGAAACTTCCAGGCCACTACCCAAGGAGGATTTGAAGCAGTTCTTTATACAAAAGGCCAGGTCTTCACTCTTTACTATATCTTGAACAGGAAAACAAAAATGTAAGGAGAAGCTTTTTGTGGTGAAGACTTTGGGGGAAATTAAAAGGACTATTGATAAATTTACATTTCCTGCGATGCATCTTGAATCTTCATCAAAACACCATCAGACAAATTTGGATCACTACGCTTTGAAAGAGCTCACCTACTTCAACCCAAATTATTAAGTTATGCATGGATGTGACCTTGTCATTATTTACTATTTACATGATATATTTTAAACATCATTGTACTATCTATACCCATTGTGACATCTGTAGAAGGAACTAATGCATTATTACTTCTCTGTGTGAACGATTCAGTCTTATTACAAAGAAAAGGAAGTAGGCTTCTTAAACAACTGCATGCAATGTCCTAATGTTGCAACAATAAAAAAACAAAAAAAATATCTGCTGGGACAGTAACCAAAACACACAAGTAAAGCAAAACACATAAGCTATACTTGCAGTGCCTCACAGCTGAGAAGTTTTGAAAGTTAAAAAAATGTTTAAAAAAAAAAAATCAAAATTAAACATGGCATACCCCGAATGCAGCTTCTATAGAGTGTAGAATCTCAAGAAAAGGTTATTTTACAATTCTTTGGAGCAGCAACACAATGGAGGTTGGAGGGAAAGCGGTGGGGAGAGAAGCAACATGAGGGAGGTGTGGGGGAGGAGCGAGGGAGCAGCAACACAGCGGAGGAGCAAGAAACTCATGGGAGGTGTGGGGGAGGAGGGAGAGAACAGCAGCACAATAGAGAGAGGGTGGGGGACAAGAGCACTGACGGTGGGAGAAGGAAGGGACTGGAGAAATATATGCACTCTTATAGAGTGCATGTAAAATAAAAATGTAAAAAGTACTTGCGGGAGAATGCTGCCAGTGGAAGGACCCTGGCAACAGATGGGAAACAGTACTTGGTCCATGCTCTTGCAGGGATAAGCACTTGAAGACCCAAGCAGGAGGTTAGCCGGTTGAGGTGACCAATAAAAAGCAAGGAAACAAGAGTGACGATAAAGAAAACTAATGGAAAGTAATGGGTGAGCTCTAAGCTGTTTTTTAACAAAAGATTTCACTGACAGTGCATGCCCGCTGTCTCAGGGGAAACCTAAGAAGCTGAATAACACTTGAACTGTTTCCCAAAAGCCCCTGTATCTAGGTTTCAATATATATACTTTTATGATTTTTTGGGAGAAAATCGTGAGGCCGGTGAAACAGCTAACGCAATATCAAGGACAAACCTAAAGATTACTGGTGGATGGTGACAAAAGGAAAAAATTAAGCCCGAAAAGGTTAACTTATGACTCACGCTGTCGACAAGCAAACCTTGTGCATAAAGTGCTGGACAAGGTAAAATGACCAGAAGGAGCGAAACAATGTGGTGAGGTGTTAAGCAGTAGGTAATTTTGGGGAAAGTACATATTTTCATTTCAAGTTTTCTCTCTCAGCTAAGAAGTTAGCAAACCTTCCCCTGAAGGACATCATGTCCACAGCATGTGGATCCACAGATAGAACCTCAAATGAGGAGACATGCACGTTAAGAAAAACTGTCTGCTTAAAAACAAAAAATTGAAATGTTTATTTCCACTGATGACAAATGAATGCCGTTTCTAGGAATATATCTGTAAAGATTACTAATTGCTGTTCTATGCCATTTTTATACACACATTTGCATCATATTGCTGTAGGCACACACATTGTGAAATAAAGGACAACAAAGCTGCAGAATGTACTTATTTACCTTCTTGCTGTACCACACAAATGATGTGATATCGTTCTATGGCATAATTCAATCCTGGGAGTTTAGATTCATAGAAATTCAAAATACATCAAGAATGATTTGCATATGGCTGGGTCCAAACTGAGGAGGCATAGTGACCAAAAGAAAGATGGAGTGGAGTGCCACCCCGAGCTATTGCCAGTGTTTAGACTTATTGCAAGCAGCCTACGATCACCTTTTGTGTGTTTTATGCTCAAAGATATATCTGAGAAGAAATTGTTGGGCATCCTCTTCAATAATATCAAATTTGTCACTCTCCAAGAGAAAAATGATAGTACCACAATAATGGCTATGGCCAAATAGGACAGAGCTCACATCTTTGGTCATCTGAAAGCTCATCCAAAGGCCTGACCTCTGCCTACTGATAAGGATTCAAAGAGTACATGAAAAAAATCCTTTGACTCAAACAAATGGCTAAACTTTGAGCAGACTGGCTGAACAGTTTCATCTTCATCATCCACATTATTATCACTGTGGAGTGTGCGAAAGAGTACAAGTGCTAGCAGGCCACCAAAATACCAACACCAACGTGCCATCAGTGTCAGCATTGAAACTAACATGGAAAAGACAAAAAATATGAGGAAAGATAATCATAAGGTACCGGAAAGCTTATTAACAAACATTAAGGTCACTTCAGTTCATCATGTTCACAAAAACTGTGCTAAGGCTACTGTGATGAAGCCTTGTGGAAGCCAAGAAGTACACTGTGGCCTGGATGGATCATCACTCAACTGTTAGTTATGCTATTGCTTTGAAGATCTTCCATAAAACTAAGCTTAATTTGAAAAGAAAACACTGTCCTATTCAAGACATCTTATCAAGCGTATGGTAAGTTGAACAAAAGCCCTCATGTTGAACAAACCAACTCACATATAAAATGCCAGTGACAGAACAATAATGAGCCATTGAGCACAAAAGAGGCAGACAAAAAATAATGAGCCATTGCATGGAGCAACATAAACCAAAGAGAAATACCAAATAAACCTTCTGCAACCCTTTGACCATGGTCAAAAAAGTAAATGTTTAATCCATTTCTCCTTTGTATCGTATTTTACTACATCACAAAAAGCTAGCGTACAGCAAACTCGCCTTAGTTTTCTATGGTGCGAATCAGACACTTAAAATAAGATGTTTTCAAATACTTTACCTGGCACATGGTAAAAAAAACAATATATATACACACTTTAAATCCAGAGACAGTAATGTTATTATTTAATACCAGATCTAAGACTTGGACAAAATTGAATATATTTTCATCATTGTTTTGTGTGTTCAAAAAGGGCAAGATGGACCATTGTACTTCAGTTACATCCATATTTTAGTACTCAAGTAAGAGGCAAATGGGTCAATTTTCCTTGCTCTTTAGTAAGATTCATGGCATCCTTGTTATGCCACTGTGCTCCAATTAGGTAGCATAGTGAAAGAACAGTAAGATCAATTATGTTTTGCAAGTGTTTCACCATTTATTAAAATTATATTTTACAAACCACAAGGTGCCTAAAAAGATTACGGCGGGATTTCACCAGAGAATCAAGGCAAAAGTTGGCAATGGTACGTCAATTCAAACCTGGCACTGCAACCCTGGTGTATATGCGTCTCGTTGATTCTAAACAAAAGCTAAGAGCTCACATCTTGGGGCCGCAGTGCTTAATTTACGCTGGTGGTTGCAGGTGGTGGGTCCAAGGACTTTTTAGGGGCCCGAAAATCATTTTCATCATCAGACTTTGACCCAGAGAAAGAAATGCGCAAAAGGAAGAATGGAGGGACAGAAAGACAAGAAAACGGGGATGAAAAAGAATATGCAAGAATGAGATAAAGAAACAGGAAGCGTACTGTGATGGAATAAAGAGTCATGACTGGGCAGCTTTGGTGTTCAACAACCCTGTTATTTGGCAGCACCGACAGTAAACTCGTAAGGAAACTTTAGACCTAGGGGTGTGGAAATCCTTTCACGACACCCAGGACATATTGTTAGGGTTAAGGACTAGAGGCTTTCGTGTTCATTTTGTCCACTTAACAACCAGGCCCAAACCTCTGAAGCCCAAACCCCTTGGATGGCAGTTGAAGCTTTCACATTCTGCATCTGAGAAAGAGGATTGTCTGTAGCTGAGGCAAGAAAATATATATATGTCGCCAAAAGGTAGTTAGGACAAAGTTCTTATAGGAAAAGCGTTTTTTGTTTTGCCAATAACTTTGGCGCCGCTTGACGAATTTCCATGAATCTTCACAAAACTTTCCCTTTTTGGTTCAGCTGCAGTGTTGAAAGTTTCGGGGTGATCTGTGAAGCGGGTCCCGAGAAAAAGGGGGTCCCAAAATGCATTTTCCCCATGCTAAGTCTATAGGGATTTTTACATTTTTTAACTCAACTACAGCCCGAACTGCTGAACGGAACTACACCAAATTTGGCAGAAAGCAAGATGTTGGTCCAGAAAGCGTGCTTTTTGTGGTTTGGTGTAAATCCGTTCAGTAGATTTTGGGATATCTAACTTAAAAAAATATAGATATCTGGGGACGCGAGTCCTTGCAGTGGACTCACGGATCCTACTAAAATTTCATTGGCGGCCAACACTTCAACGAAGAAGTGTTTGCAGCCATCTTGGAACTCGGCTTAAAGCTGAGGCCCAGAAAAAAAATTAAAATAAAGAAAAAGGGGCATGGTAGGAATACCCCGACCCCCAAGATATAACCCCAGGGGTAAAAAGCATTTTTTTAAACTTTGATGCGGACTCGCGGGTGGATCTGCAGCAAAATATTTTTATTTTTAAAGCAAGCACAACCTCCCACACTTGTTTTGGAATAACCCCCGGGTGAGCCAGGTTCCAGCGGCATATGCTAAAAATTATGTGGGGGCCTCGCAGACCCCCACCCCACGGACCGCCACCTCCCAGGGGCTAATTTCAATAATATGGGGGCCTCGCAGACCCCCTGCCCCGGGGAACACCACCTCCCCAGGGCACAAATACAGTAATTAAGGGGATCTGGAGCCCTGCATGACCCTGGGGACTTCCATCCTCCAGGGCTGGCTCCAGCAATGTTCCGGGGTGCACACCCCGGGACATGGCAGTTTGTTACGGCTTGGCGGGAGCACCTCTCCTGCCAAGCCATAGCAAACAAGTGCTCTGCTTTCAGCAAGCAGGAGTCCAAAATGCTCTTGCTTGCTGAAAGCGGAGCAAGTGTCTGTTTCCCTGCCCGCTGTCTAGTGAGCAGGGAAATAGACACATTGCTTTGAGATCCAGGGAGCTGCATGTCAGCAGCTCCCAGGCTCTCAAAGCAATGCATGCTCCTGCAGGAAGTGGGAGCCAGCAGGGACCGCAGAGGCCTTCAGGTTCCCCCACAGTCCCCAACAAAGGGGCCAGGCCCGAGGGACGTGGTCCCTAGGGCTGATATCGGCCCGGGGAGGGGGACTGAATGGGCTGATATTTCTTTTAAAATATATTAAGGCCTGGCCCTGGCGGATGAGGTCCCCGGGGCCAAAATCAGCCTCTGGAAGGGGAGCTGCGCGGCCCCACCTCCCATTTTAAGAAAAATTAAAATAAAAAAGAGTAAAGCAGCAGGCCCCGGAGGATGTGGTCCCCGGGGCAGAAAATGGCCCAGGAGGAGGGCCGCTCTGCCAACTCTCTTAGAATTATAAAAAAATGAATTTCAAAAGGGTCAAGCCCCAGGGGATGGGGTCCCCGGGGCCCAAAATGGTCCAGGGAAGGGGGGTCACGTGGCCCCCCTTCCCAAAAAAAAAAAAAAGCCGGCAACTCGTCGGAGGCCCGCCTCCTTTCTCCACTACTCTGCAAACAAGCCTCTTGATGTGCTACTGGTTGGGGGATGAAGTCCCCTTGGCTGCTGAGGGTCCTTAAGGATCAACAGGACCTCCTGTTACCTCCAGTAAGCCCCACACAGTTGAATTGCTGAGAGGAGGTCGGAGGCCACGCCCCCTTTCTCCACCACTCTGCGAAAATGCCTCTCAGCGCACTGCTGGTGGTGAGGATACGGTACCCTTGCTTCCTGAGGGCCTCAGGACTAAAGTGGACTTCTTCCCCCAACGAGTAGTGAACCAGGAGGCGCGTTTGCAGAGTGGTGGAGAAAGGGGGCGTGGCCTCTGACGACCTCCCAGCAATCTACCTATGTGGGACTTACTGGAGGTAAAAGGAGGGGTAGTTGGCCCCCAATGACATCCTATGGTCCAACTACCCCTCTTGTTATCTCCAATAAGTCCCACACAGCGGGATTGCTAATAGGTCTTCAGAGGCCATGCCCCCTTTCTCCACCACTCTGTAAACGCAGTTTGTGTTGCACTACTGGTTGGGGGATGAAGTCCACTTTACTCCTGAGGGGCCTTAGGGGCCAAGAAGCCCTCCTAGTACGTCCTGTAAGTCCTACACAGCGGGATTCCTGAGAGCTGGTCGGAGGCCCAGCCCCCTTTCTCCACCACTTTGCAAACTCCACTACTAGTTAAAAAAAAAACATAGAAATTAACTGAAAAAACAAATGTTACAGGGACGTTATAGTTAGACTCAGGTTTCACTCATACAAAACCAGAGAAATTCAGCAGTTATAGTTAGTTGAGCTAACTATAACTCACGACCACGCACTGCTCATGACCTCACATATTACATCACTCAAGACATGGTCAGTGACATCACTGATGACATTACTGATGACATCAGTGATAACATCATCCACAGAATCTCTGACGCACCCACTCACACCCCACCTTTCATACACCCACTCCAACTTCCACACTACCATTCTCAAATCCATTGACACACCAATACCTGTATTTACACATCCACTCACTGACTCATAGGTCCACACACACACAGTCACCTATACAGACACTCATACACCAACTCACTCACTAATACAGCCACCGATATATATCCACTCATACATCCATACAGCCACTCACACACTGTCAGTCACCCATAGAGCTACTCACACACCTACTCACTCACCCATAGTTCATCACAGAGCCACGTACTCACCTATACAGTTATACACACACACACACACTCACTCATTCAGACAGATACACATACTCACTCACCTATACAGTCACTGACACAGCACACACTCACCCATACAGCCACTCTCACAATCAGGCACTCACTGACACAGCCATACACACTCAGTCACCCATACAGCCCCTCACAGATGCACTCACTAACCCTTACAGCCACTGACTCACCCACTCACCCATCTATGCCGGCAGTCACACACACCCTCACCCACCCCCCACACAGACACTCATACACCCATACAGGTACTCAGACAACCAATCAATCACCCATAGAGCCACTCACCAACCCATACAGCCACTAAGACACCATTTGACAGACTGATAGACATTAACACAACCAAATCTCTCACCCATACATATACTGAGACACCTAATTACTCGCATATACAGTCAGTCACTCACCCACTGAATCATCCATACAGGCACTCATATACCCACTGATTCATCAATACACCTTGGTATATATATTTAACACTCAAACTTTTTAAAAACACTCACAGTCACTGGATGATTGCATCAGTGATGTCATTTGAGATGTCATTTGATTTGAGATGTCATCTGAGATGTCATCAGTGATGCAATTGACCATGTCAAGAGTGATGTTTATGTGAGTTCATAAGCAGTTCATTGCGGGGCGCGAGTTATAGCTAGCGCAGTTAACTATAACTGTTGAATTTCTCTGGTTTTGTACGAGTGAACCCTGAGCCTAACTATAATGTCTCTGTAATCTTTGTTTTTTTCAGTGAAATATATATATATATATATATATATATATATATATATATATAATATGTTCAAATTTGCATATATAACTCATTATTGCAAAGCCTTTATGATTAAGGTGTGCAGTGTTCTAAGAATATTTAGTGAGCTGTGCGCTCAGCATGCAATATGAACAGTGGTTCCAGTATCCACAAGTGCGCAAAATGTAACAATTCTAAGCTCCTTATTATGCTCCCAGATTACTCCGCGAGTATATGCAAATACATGCAGAAGCATAAAGGTAAGATTGATGTGTATTTGCTCATGCAAAAATCTGCTGAGCAATTCCAAAGTGATTTTCCCTATAGCACTTTTTTGTCACCATGGAAAACATTTTATTCCTGCCTCTGTCAGAAATAAACTTCCAAATGCTTCCAATGTGGAAAGATTCTTGAGAGAAGTTAGTGAATACCCTTACATAGCTGCCAAGTTGTCAGATCGCTATGTGTGACATTTTCATAGTTCCAGTGTAATTATGAGTGACATTTCCATAAATATAAGTGACACTTTCTCACATGCAAAATCAAGGAATGAAGACGAGGGAAACATAAATATCAGAAATAAAACCTATTTGAGCAATGAGATACTCTAAGTTAACTGCTGCAAAGCACCAGAAATGGAAGGGCAATAATGTAGTACCCTTCACCGACTGGGCTGCCCAAACAGGATGTGTAAAGCCCCCAACAACAAACTCTGGTGCCTAGTGTTGCTGGGCAGGCCGAAGAAAAACAAAACACAGATTGCCAGCCTTTGTGGGGCCCGTTCTCCCAGCCAGCAAAATTAAGAGAGCATCAGGACTCAGGGCTTCTCTCTGTGACATGAGTGACCCGACCAAACAGGCTTTGTCAGAGGCCCCAACAACATGAACAGTTACACATAAGGTCGCAGATCCACCAATGTCACCTTAGTAGTGAGCACCCACTGCCTGCAGGCAGCTGCCAGCCTGATCACACGCTGCCATTGGAATGTGCTATAATATTAACACACACTCGGGTGGCTGGTAACTACTTAAGTCTTCAACGTTCGTTTGCAGGCACAGGCAACGTTGGTAACTCTGGAAGGCAGGCTTAGGCCTCGAGTCACCGGGGCAAATCGGGTTTGCTGTCCACTGTCCAGGCTGTCCTTAATGAGTCCAGTCCAGTGGCAGACTGTCCAAGGGGCTGCAGCAACCGGGTCACTGACTCTGTGACTCGGAAATAATTGAATTTGTCATAGGCGGCAGCAGCGCGGGGGTCCTAAGATTTAACAGCTGCTGACAGAATGCGGCGGCCTGGGCCGGTGCGAGCAGCAGGCAGCACTGTGAGTGCCATGATTGCGGCGGCGCGCGCAAACCAGTAAGCCGCCTTCCTCCCACAACAAACTCCTTGGTCTGGCAGCAGGACATAACGACCCCCGCTGCTCCGGCATGTATCACACAAACTGACTAGGTCCGGCTGTCTCGGTAGTGGCCATTGGGCACTACCTCGATGTGATGTCACGGTCAGGCTTTGTCTGAGAGACATGCCACGGGAATCACAATGAATGATACATTGTAGTGCCAGCAGCCATATTTTTGTTTGGGATCGTTTTTTATAGCGCAAACAGGACCCTTGAGGGTATCAGAGCGCTTTACAAGTATGCAAAAGCAGAGCAATAATAACAATAATATAGTATTCGAGAAAAATACAGGATAAAGTAGTACCCGGAAAGGAAGGGTATGCTGTACAATGTTCAGAGCGCAGAGGAGATAAACCAATAAAAACAGAAGTGTCATAGTCAATAAAACTGCAGGATCATGCAGCCATGGCTCAGCTGCGAGTCACAAGTCTGCGGGAGCAGAGCACATGCCACAGGAGGCATGCAGCCAGCTGCCACACTCCTTATAACAGTTTTTAGGCAGGGCTTAAGTGATAGCTGAGACACTATGCATATGTCTGGTCTGGTATGCTCTTGATGTATATTGCCCTACTTGTCGCTTTCACCCATCCTGCTTCCTCTGCACTCCCCAATTTCATCCTGCTCCAGTTGTATATTGTCCCACCTTTTCCATGATTTCTATCACCTTGCTGCTTTCCTTTGTCTACCTAAACATATGTAAAGCGCTCTGATACCCACCTGGGTCATATTCACGCTATACAAAACTTTAAATAAATAAATAAATATGCAGGACAATGCATTTCAGTGCGGCGATGCAGAGCACCACACTGAATTGTGTTAGTCTAACGCCTGATGAGTGGTACTTGCCAGGACTGGCCTTAAACAGTACGTTTGTAGGTGTTCACAGAATCACAATCCAATCCTGAAACTTCCATTGCACACCTACTTCAAGCTCACATATAGCCCTGAATAGAAGGTGCAGGGTACCATGCTCTAACATTACATAAGTACCATGCAATTACAAGTTTATCCCCATGGAATGGAAATAAACGCAGAGCCGGTTTTACCAGGGCAATTCCTCAAAGTATTCCCTTTTGTCTGGAGATTATCACTCACATGTACCATTTGCTCTACATAGGTGGTAAACGTGAGCAGGGGCACTGATGCAGACCGAGGGGGAGAAGGGACGATGGTGTGGAGGGTGAGGGAGAGCGGGGGAGATTGCAGCATGACACGGAGATTGGAGCATTACATGCTACCTGTGCAGCATGGTAGAAGTTTGTGGAGGGAAGAAAAAAAGGTTCAGGCTAGGAAAAACATATCTCTTGTTTCTGCACCCAGTAAATCCAGGTGTAGGAGTAACGGCTCGCTCCTGATTGAGCAATGCAACATTCAATAATTGAACTTCGCTCCACTCACCTTATAATCAAGGCTGATGCAGAGTTTCAGAAAGATGGCAAAACCAGAACCTTTCTGGAATCCAAACCCTGATGTAATGTGAGCCCTGGCATAATTAGGGAGGCTATTATGTGAGCTTTTGATATAGTGAAAACGGCTCCATGATTTCTTACCTCGCTGCATGGCCCAAGTGGAATTTTTTCTTACAGGACAGGTTTCAGAAGCATTCATTCTCTTGGACAAGTAGACATTGCCTAATGTTCCTCAACCCTGTAAACCAGTAAGCCGCCTTCCTCCCACAACAAACTCCTTGGTCTGGCAGCAGGACATAACGACCCCCGCTGCTCCGGCATGTATCACACAAACTGACTAGGTCCGGCTGTCTCGGTAGTGGCCATTGGGCACTACCTCGATGTGATGTCACGGTCAGGCTTTGTCTGAGAGACATGCCACGGGAATCACAATGAATGATACATTGTAGTGCCAGCAGCCATATTTTTGTTTGGGATAGTTTTTTATAGCGCAAACAGGACCCTTGAGGGTATCAGAGCGCTTTACAAGTATGCAAAAGCAGAGCAATAATAACAATAATATAGTATTCGAGAAAAATACAGGATAAAGTAGTACCCGGAAAGGAAGGGTATGCTTTACAATGTTCAGAGCGCAGAGGAGATAAACCAATAAAAACAGAAGTGTCATAGTCAATAAAACTGCAGGATCATGCAGCCATGGCTCAGCTGCGCGCCACAAGTCTGCGGGAGCAGAGCACATGCCACAGGAGGCATGCAGCCAGCTGCCACACTCCTTATAACAGTTTTTAGGCAGGGCTTAAGTGATAGCTGAGACACTATGCATATGTCTGGTCTGGTATGCTCTTGATGTATATTGCCCTACTTGTCGCTTTCACCCATCCTGCTTCCTCTGCACTCCCCAATTTCATCCTGCTCCCCTTGTATATTGTCCCACCTTTTCCATGATTTCTATCACCTTGCTGCTTTCCTTTGTCTACCTAAACATATGTAAAGCGCTCTGATACCCACCTGGGTCATGTTCGCGCTATACAAAACTTTAAATAAATAAATAAATATGCAGGACAATGCCTATGCCTCCAGGCCCATAGGAATGATTGGGAATCAATTCCTTAACTGCGACTCGCAATTTGCGAGTCGCAATTAAGGAATTTTAAGGAATCGCATTTTTTGGGGCAAATCCTTCATGCATTGCATTTTGCGATTTCTAAATAGCGAATCGGTAAAATTCGCTATTTAGAAATCGCAAAATGCGGGCTTGATGCATGTGCCCCTTAGTGCCTTCTCCTTGAATATACATGTGCCATTTACTAACTATCAAACATGGCTTTCCAAAAAGTCGAATGTATAAGCTGATGGATGATGTACTGCAAATTTACATGGAGAACAAGTTACTTACCTTCAGTTCAGTAATTTGTTTATTTGAAACACTGTCTCTTATACAATATAACAGATCATAAAAATCCATTAAAATAATTACAGACAGCTAAGAAGTATCAAATAATTCATCAGCAGTTGATTATAAAATCTGATCAAAGTACAAAATCATTTACGGACACTAAAATTCTAGTCAGGGTACATGCTACGTCCATGAATTGCATTTGACATAAAAATTGCAGTGCTAAGAATCTAGACCTAATATTGTATTTTAAAAAGCTAGGTTTTAAAATTTCCCGGCACAAAGTAAAAAATTATTGACAATCAAAAAGTATATATACTTTCATGCATTGCATCTGCAACCCACATCCGCATAACCCTTCTTCGTGCTTGGAAGAGTGCACCCCTGAAGGGTGTAATCCTATTCTGAATTTAAAAATAGTGCCCATTTGAGAGTCTGGGAGGCTGTGAATATAATTCCCTAACTTTGCAGAATTCTGCAACTAAGTGCTTGGACCTTAAGCACAGTAGATTCCTTTATCTTGACTCTATCCCTCCAATTCAGATAGTTCTTTCTTAGAATAAGGTAAAGGAAGTGCAACTTTGTAATTATTTATCTTCAACACATCGGCCATCACCTGTAGCTGCTGACTAATCTTATAAGTCCAGTTAAGATCACTTGCGATGATCTGATCCTTACGTAGGATAGCTATTTTAGGTTGTACAGATGTTATCAGTTTGCTTCAGACCTCCATGTTAGTATCACTGTAGTAATGGACCAAGATTGGAGTCCAACATCCATCTAATAGCCAGAGCCATTGTACATTTGGGAAGGGATAACAGATTTTTCAGGCAACAGTCTTCTACCATATCCCAATATAAAACATTACATAAGCCCTGCATTTCTACTCCATATAGGACTTTGGGTCGGGTTAATGCTTTGTAAGCTACAGGACTGGGTGGAATGAGGACTCTCCATAATCTCGTTTAAATTCTCTTAGGCTGCCAAACAGTAGATAGCACTTTTGCCTTTAATAACATAATATGGGAAGATCATGTCAATGATTTATTTAAGACCATACCAAAGATACCTGTATTCTGTGGTGTCCTCAATTCTGGCGTGCCCAATAGATCACACACAATTATGTGCCTTCTTACCAAAGGCCGTAATTTTAGTTTTGTCAAAATGTAGGCGGTTACTTGTCGAATTTTGCCCAATTTTGTTGTAAACCAACAGGGGTCTGGTCCATAAATAGGAGGTCATCCACATAAAGTAGACAGAATATGTGGGAGCACCAAACTTTAGGAGAAACTTAAAAGGGTTTTTGGAGGTCAGCAAAATATAGGGCAAAGAGAGTATGTGCCAACCTAAACCCATGGCGCAGTCCATATTTAATGTTTCTTTTCTGAGAAACGCTACCATTAGCATCCAATTCCACAAGGGCCCAATTTTTCCTATGGAGTTATTTTACTATCCTCAGAAGGGTAACCAAGATCTCCATGGATTCCCATGTGGCCCACAGAATTACTCATTCAGGCAGCCTGGAATCCACAAAACAAGTATATAGAGAACCCCAATTTATATGGATTTTTGTGATATAGCCCAAAGACTAAAACAATTATCAATAGTGGAATGCCCAACTTTAAAGCCGCCCTGTTCAAGCGGGATCAGACTCATCTCTGTACTGCATTGGGTTAGACACCCACATGAATTAGACTATTTAACCAGTCGTTTTTGTGATCCGCCGGGTCACACTAATTTGTGAATAGGCTTTATAGTGGCATCTTTCCAAATCTAAGGGTGAAGCTGCGCAGATGTAAATTACTTGATCATCCAAGAGAGAAATTTTTCCCACCAGTTTAAAATTGGTCTTTATTATAATTGTCGGCACATCATCCGGTCCAGCAGATCTGGTTAACTTTGTCTGTGCGATTGTATTTCTAACTGCAAATTCAGAGACTGGAGAGAGAATCTGATGTCAACAGGAGAAACCTCCTTAATTACATCACCCTCTTTCCCCGCATAAATTGCTGATAGATGGACAACCCAACCCTGTTCAGATAATATACTTCCTGTTCTTATATCCCTACCGTTGATCCCTAATCGCACCAGTATCCAACATTTCTGCACATAACAGGTAGAAATTACAAGTATCATTTCATCCCAATTCCTCTTGTGTAATGCCACTTTATTCTGGTTTATCCTCACTTTTTATTTCTTGAAAATTTCAATATGTGAAATGTTGGCCCATTTAATTTTCCTTAGTTTATTCTTCAGCTTCTGGCAATGAGCATCAATCCACGGTGCTTTTTTCAGTTTTAACCCTGAAACAGAGGGCTTTGTAAAAGAAGTGTTCCAGTTACCTTTCAAGCAGTTGACCACGTCTTTTATTGTTACTTCATGATTATTATTGGGGTTACTAGTAACCGAACCGACGCTGCATACATCAATGTGCTTTTACACATCAAGTAAGGTTTGAATACGATGGGCACTTATTTTAGCCATAACATGTCTTGGGAATTATGTATCAAGGAGCAGAACTCTATCCCTCGTTACCATTTCCAAATTCAATCAAGCTCTTAAGGGAAGATATACCTCCCATCAATGTGAGAGGTTGAAAGTCCCAAATTAGAGGGAAATGCCACACCTCCACAAATATATAGTTAAGTGGACCATTTAGATTTCCAAATTTAAACGTCTGGGTTGGAACAGTGGAAAATGACCATTCAGACAGAATCATTTCCAGCTCTTCAGATATTTTTGCATTGACTGTGCTGTCCTTGAACGTATGCACTTAGGTAAATTTGACAGCGGAAAGGAATAAGCCCTCCTCAGTTCTCTGAAATGAGCTTCTTCATGTTGAGGTTTCAGGTGCATGTTAGAGGAGCCCAAAATTATAATCATAGGTTTAGTAAAGTGAGAGCAAATCTGGTATAAGTCTCCCATAAAGAGTGACAATTGTTTAGAATTATGGAGGAGCTCCCTAAAATGTATGCACACATTAATAATAATAATGAACATAGTATCTACTGTTGCATTATTGAGAAGCAAACCAAACTTGCTTGCGTGCAACCATACCACTTTTCGTGAATATCTGAGTAACCTCCTTAGCAATCCAGGTTGATACTAAGTAATTAATCCACTTGAGTTGTGCCCTATAAAGTTTGGAACCGCATCAGAACAGATTTTAATAAAATGTGGTACAGTTACTTTATCCCCCGGAGCCAAATCTCCTGAAAGTATAAAACATCATCCTTAAACAATAATTTTTCAAAGACTTTCGAATGAAGCAACAATTTAACCAATGAACATTTCAAAAGACCAATGAAAGGCTCTCAGGGGGAGGGGAGGACATTTCCTAATCAAGATCACTAGGTACACTGAGCTCCAACGTGCAGGACCCTCTGCATTTGTACACTTGTGAATGCTGGTATCTCTCAATGCAACAATCATGTGCAAATTATATGTGTCCTGCTCTACTGACGTATATGGTTGATTCTTACTTTGTGCTCCCAATGGGAGAATTACTTGACTTGATCCCAACCCTCCATGAAAATGAAAAAAAGGACTTGAGTGCAGGACTCTAACTTCAGAGTTCATTAGAACCCCTTGAGAAGCAATGATAATACTCTTAATCTCATGAGAGAACAATGTGGCCATAGTTATTTCATTAGCCAATTGCCCCTCCATAAATCCAACTTGCTGTAGGTCACTTGAGTCAATATCTTTTAGGGAAGGACAGAGTTTGAATGTCCCAAACAGTTTGGATCTATGTAATGGTTTCATCTTCTTCCCTTTTTCCCCCTTTTATAGTATCAAAATATAGAGTCACCATACAATTTTAAGCCCTCACTGAACTCAACAATTTTACAAGGGGGGTGCTTATCTTGGGTTTAGCCTTCTTTTTTTTAGTAGAGTTTTGATAAGTTTGTTTAACTACCTTTCTCCTCCGATTGTGTAAATCAGAAGAGAAATGGGGTATAACACTGCCAAGGGCGGAACGCCCTTTGTCATTTCCAATGTACCCGACAGTAGTTCTGGAGCCATAAAAGCCATTAAAAGGTTCTTTGAGGGGGTCAACCTTTTGATGCTAACAGGGTTTGGATTTTTTTGTTGTGAGTTGACCAATCTTTGGCTGCACCAGTAATTTAGAACTCTTACTGTTCTCTCCGGCCTTGCCTAAACATTGAAGGTGTTTGTAAACATATTATATTATCCTTTCTACTTTTCCTTCGATTAACTCTACTAGGTAGAATATGCTTTTTATTGAATACAAAAATCCCCATTTTTTTCATCAGCATAGAAATTTTAGAGATAAACATCTCAAACTGCTTCCTCCCCTTCACACTGAACTATATCACTAGTTTCTAATTTGTCCGTAGAAGGCTCTATTGGACGGACTAGAGACAGCATACATGCAATGATTGCTTTGAGCTCCTCTAAGATACTTTTTAAAAAACCATTATGTTTATTTGATTTATCATTGTTTAGCACCACCGATTCAAAGATCCTGTGTGAGGTCTTTTGCATGGATAATGACACCTCCAACACAGAGTTCCCAGGTACAGCTAAGGTTTCAATATTTAAAAACATGGATTGATTGGATTTGTTGAATTTAGGGCCAGCTTCGTGATAAGCATTGTCAGTAAACTTACCATGCCCGGCATCTAGTTTATTGGGAGAACATTGATTTGCCAGTAATTCAGAGTTTATCAACCCTGGTAACTCCAGGGTAGACAAAAATCTAAAAGTACCACAGGTGTGTCAGAGGGCCACAGTCTTGGAGAAGAGGAGAATCAAAGTTCCAAAATGTCTACTGGCTCTTAATTCCACAACCTTAGTCTTACTTCCGATTGCCAATTTCAGACTAGTGGCTCATCACGAAATGCTTTACAGATTAAACCTGCAGAGCAAGGTTCTGAGCTGCGAGGGAACAGTGATTGTCTGCTTGGGGATTATGTTGTCCGTCGTGGCGGGAGGTATTCAGGGGCATTTGGGCCACAACTTCCTACTGATCAGTCATTTCTGGAGTACACCTTTTCCCCTCTTCCTGGGGTTTTCCTTTTATAGATGTCACAGGCATTTTCCTGTACTGTTTCCTTCTATGACCTAGCATCTTAACTCCTCACAGCATATCATTTCTATAAAACTTTACGGTTCCTGGGGGATCTAGTCACCACTTCCTGTGTAATGGTGGGTGCTGCCCAGTGCTTAATTTGTGCCTGTGCTTTCCGGTGCTTAGCACCGGCACTTATTTTTCAGGGCCGGGTCTACACCTGAGGGCCACTGCCCACTCACATGAAGGACTCAACTGCACGCGATATGTCACATTATATATAATTGACTCACTGCAGTGTAGTTCACACTCTATCACAGTCTCATGAGTCCCTGGTGAAGAGTGCTGCTGTGCTGTGCTGAGCCGATACTAAATCCATATCCGTGGTTGCCTTCAGTTCAGTGTTGCCGGTGGGCAGGCCGCTCATTGGACAGGATTTGGTTCTGTGGGGTAGGGGCAGCAGCAGCGTGCGCGTAACCTTTTTCAAAATTCCAACACCTGCACCCACGCACTGCATGAGTCACCGCCAGTTCAGCACGACGTATTGTAGTTTTTGAAGCAGCCAGTGTGTCGTGCAGCAGTGTGTGTGCAGCAGCAGGCCTAATAAAGGCAGTGCCACCAGTAAGCTAGTAAGTACCTACACCAATGCTGCTTTTTATTGAGAGTGATGCGACAGTCACCGTGTTTGGTAAACAGACTTTAAGTCTGAGCAGTCATGCCGCCGGCACCGTGTGCAATGCTCTGGGCCTGGAGGCTGGAAGGAGGGCAGGGCCTTGTCCTATGGCCTTAACCCTTTTCTGTCTAATTGTTGACATAGTTGTCTTGCATGAAATGCTGTTTTTCCGTGTGTTTTTATCTCTTTCGCATATACTTTGGTTTCGGTGTTTTAATACCTGTTCTCCCCAGTGCTCCTGTTGAAAGTTTATTTTCAACGTCATCAAGCCTCGTGCTCGTGGCTCAGGTTGTTTGTGCAGTGGTGTGGTTGCTGTTGCGGGGTACGGTGTGCACCCTTCACCTGCCGGTAGTAGAGTGATGCTTTACATTCTAGTGAGCACATGGCACCTCCGTAGTGAGAGCATGACACAATGCACACACCCCTTAGCTGTATTTGTTTGCTGGCACTGGCAGTGGCACACACCTAATGCAGTATTCACTCTGTATTTACTTTTTTCATGTATGATGAGGTCGAAATACCTGTTGTGCCAGCAGCCAAACCAGTCTCTGGAGCGAGTCCCTGTGAATGCTGCTGGTTTCAGCAAAACGCTGCTCAAGTGCCATCCGCTGCCGTGGGCATGTTTTCATTTTATTTCTGCCCTTGTCCTCGTTGCAGTCCTCACAACACTATCTACACATGCAGTGCCTGCTGTAGAGGTAAATTTGGGTTTACTGGCACTGTTGCACCCTCTCTGTGCCACGGTGACTCCAGTATTCAATTGGTTTCATGGCCAGCTCTAGGGTAGTACGAAGGTACCACCAAACTGGGTGCTGGCTTCAGGGAACGCAGTGTTTGAGTTCCTGGCCTCCAGCAATTTCCAAGCAACAATAAAGATGTCAAGAGAACTCCATGATTAATGTTCTTCATGGAGAGCAATGGGAGTTGTGTCTAGTAGAGGTTTTGACTAATCAGTAGGTAGCGCAGAGGGTTAATATGCCTGCTGTAAAGAATGAATACCATGCAGATCAAAAGTGCACATAATGTAAATAGGTCAGTGGGTTACTGCTTTTCTAGGAGACATCCTTTTGTTACAGTTTATATGTTAAAAATCCTAATTTAGAACAGTGAATTATTAACTGTTGTCAAAGAACTGCATGCAAAGTGCAAAGTATAGGTTAGAGCATAGATTAATGCTGCAAAAAGGGTTAATTTTGGTAGAAATCAATTTTTATTATTAAAGAGAACCCCCAATTATGGTGTTCCATTTTCAATTCAGAGGTTGTGCTTCTCCAGACCAAGCAGTCTTAAACTATACTGCCTACCTATATGGGTGACATGTCACTCCAACACCTTGTAGTCCTCTGGGCCTGGCTTATGCAGCATTTCTTATATGCTGATTTACATACATATGATTAATTGTGGGAGCCAGTGGAGGAAGTGGGTGGAGCTGGGGGAAAGTAGGTGAGGCCTCCGACAAACATTTGAGCACCTGGACTTCATATTTTACAAATTAAGCACTGGTGCTGCCTTATCTCTCTGGCATGTTTCCTCAGCTACTACTTCTTCCAGTGCCACCAGACAGACATTAGTCACTCTAATAAGATAAGTGGAGGCAAATCAATGCCTGCAGTATAGAAGAGTTCCAAGGAGATCCTTAGGGGCCCCGCGGTCGCCACAAAATGATGGTACCCAAGGCACCATGCAGTGGTGCAGAAAATACTCTGTCATGGTAGCCGGGCCCTTAGAGGAGGCACCAAGACCCAACAGGACTGTCCTTCAACAGTTGTTCTCCCCACCTCTGCCCAGGTGTCAGACAATAAAGGGAGGGGTAATGGTAGCTGCTAGTGGAACTATGCCAGGCAGCTAATTATTATACCCGGACACAGCCACCATCAACCCCACCACTCCCTGGGCAGAAAAACCAACAAAATGGCCCTGATTCTATCAGCCACACCGATGGGATACGCTAAAAGGGTGGGCAAGGCATGTTAAGCCATGAGGCCAGAGGGGCCAGCACCACTAGGAGTGGTTCCCAGGCAACCAGAATTCATAGAAGCAGGCTAAAACAAATCCAATTCAGAAGGCATGAGCCCAATATAAGGGGGTCCGAACAGACTCGGGCGGTCCAAACTGGGAGTAGAAGAGCACCTGCAGCAGCAGATGCAACAAAACAGTGAGTCGATTAAGGAGTTGGCGTACAGTGCTCACCGCTCCCGCGCCACCGCCATAAAATCTCAGTCAAATTTGGACAGTCCTAGGCAGGAGCACCTGCCATAACAGCAGATGAAAGAATTCTGGTGAATACTCTATTTAACCACAGATTCCTCGCCTTTAGAACTTCCTCCAAGCATCATTATGGATCCAGAGGTTTTTCTGCACAATTCCCTCAAATGTCAGTAGATGCCATTGTGTAGCTTAATGTTGGGTTCCTCCCGCCCAGGAATGGATGTTTGAGCCATACATATCTGCCACCATTGCGCATCGACATCAGTTTCCTTCTGCTATCACTATACGCCATTGGATGAGGAGCCGTTGGGAATCAGATGTGCCAAGTGTGCAGATTTTTTATTTGAAATATTTTTAAAAAGAGTCTATTCCACAGAAAGAGGAGGAGGATGGGTCGGTGAAGCATCTGCAGTTAGATAGAGGATCCACCAGAAAGAGTATTACAGAAAGTAAGTCATTTGTTCTTCTGATAAATACTTCTAACCGTAGATTTCTTACCTTGTGAATAGATACTAAAGCAGTACCTCCCTAAGTGGTGGGTGTGTGGAATGCCTGACAACAGGCAATCCAGCAGGACTGAACGGGCAAAGTTCCCCTCACTCTAGGCAGTAGGGGTTGTGAACATGTAAACTCACACCCAAGTCACAGCCTGGCAGATGTCCAGATCAGGCACACCATGTGCCAATGCACTGGAAGTAGCTTTGGCTGTGGTGGAATAAGCCCAAAGGCCTTCTATAGATTGTTTCTTGGCCATTTCGTAGCAGGTCTTTATGCAAAGGAATATCCATCAGAAGATGGTCTATTTATGCAGTTCCTCCATTCCTTGTCCCAGAGAAACCCACAAAGAGCTGGTCGTCCACCTGATATTCTTTGGTGCTATGATGTAAAATCTTAAAAGCTCAGATCTCTCTTCCGATCTTGGTGATACAGTCTCACTTCCTCTCTGGATCAATAAGGCGGAGCAAAGAATGCTGGCAGGGTCATAAAATGCCCAATATGGAAAAGCGTTACAACCTTTGGGAGGAAAGCTGCCTTAGTCTTTAACACTTACTTGTCCCAGAAGAAGGTGGTGTATGGCTGCTGGATAGAGAGTGCTTGCAGCTCACTTTCATAACGAGCTGATGTCATTGCAATGAGGAACACAGTCTCCAATGTGAGCAACCTCAGAAGGCAACTGTGCATTGACTTGAATGGGGTGCACATCGGAGGCATCACAAATTATTTTGACGGAAACATATGGGTCAACACTTTTATAAAATGCATCACAGCAGGTAATTTAAATAATGATGGATGATCAGGCAATCGTAAAAAAGGCAGGTAAGGCTCACAAATAGGCTTTAACTGTTGCCATTGCAAATCCCCGCTGGCAAGCGAGGAGGAGAAAAGTAGAAAATCAGACAACTTGACTTGTAAGTGTTGAATATGTTAGAAGGTCCATCAAACAAACTTCTACCAGTGTCTCACAAAGACAGTTTTAGTCAAGGGACACCTATCTGCCTTCGGACCTCCAAAAACGCAAAAGTGTGGACACTGCTCATTTTCAGCTGTGGTTAAAAAAATTGAGCCAGGGTTCTCCTCGCAGCTGGAAGAAGTCCTGTGCCACCTCTGAGTGCCATGCCATTCATGATACACTAGGCAACGTCTGGTGTGTTAGTCCACCCTAGCATTTAAAGGACCTGTCCTGTGCTATATGACAAAGGAGATGGCCCCACAACTCAGTCAATTCCTGAGGCACAGAGACTCCTGGCACAGGACCCTGACTTCACTTCACCGTGCTTCTTTCAGTACCACATGGCGGTGGAGTTGTCTGTGACAAACTGCACCCCTTCTCCCTTGATGGTGGGAGGACGGCTTTCATATGAATCAAATCACATGCAACTCCAACAATTTGATGTGGAAACGGCTTTTCATTGGAGACCAGAGGTTTAGCTCTCCAACCCAGCAGAGATGCATCATTCATGACCATCAGCTCTGGCTGGGAGAGGTTCTGCCACCGATCCAATTACCGTCCAGCAGCCACCACTGCAGAGCTGTTGAATCCTCCTCTGACACTTGGATGGAAATGGAGAGGCTCACTTGGTACTGAGCCCACTGAGACTTCAGATTCCACTACAGAGCTCACATGTGCCACATGGAGTGGCCCACTAGCAGGATGCAGGTGGTCAAGAGGCCAATAGACCAATAGATCTCAGAGACACTATTACTGAGACCCCGGTCAAAGGCTGAAACATCTGCATCACAGCCCAAATGTGATGGACTTGTTGAGGAGGAGGAAAAGCCTGAAACAGCACAATGTACATTATGGCTCTGATGAAAGGGAGCCTTTGTGAAGGAGTTAGATGTGACTTTGGCACCCTGATGGAAAATCCCAGAGATATCAAAAGGTTTTCCATAGTGTGGAGGGTGTTTGACAACTGTTTGAGGCAAGCCTGCCTACAGCAACCAGTGGCTGAGGTATGGGAAGACTGGTATTTCCAACCTCCGAAGATGGGCAGCAACCTGCACCATCACTTTTGTGAACACCAGAGGAGCACTGGTAAGGCTGAAAGGGACAACTGCGAACTAAAAATGCTCTTGGACTACCTGATTCCGCAGGTAACGTCTGTGGTACTGCAGGGTGGGAATGTAGGAATAAGCGTCCTGCAAATCCAGTGCCAACATTCAGTCACCTGGATCCAGGGCAGACAGAACTTTGACGATGGTGAGTCTCTTGAACTATTTGAGATCTAGAAATAGGTTCTTGTCATCATAGAGTTGTGATGTGTCATCACGGTCATCATCTTGTGGCTCAGGATATCAGAATCTGTGGTGCAATGAAAATCTAAATGATTTGGAGTGGGGTTGTACTCGTGGGCGTGACTTCAAAAGAGGCAGTGGTGGATTTGCTTCCAAGTCTGAAAGGACTATGTGGGTCTTCCTGCCGGCGTCAATGCATGGGGTCCCAGCGCAAGTCTGAGTGCTGTATTGGATTCAGAGCAGGTGTCAATCTTGGAGTCGGAGCAGACCTCAGAACAGCGTAGATGGGGTGCAGTCTGTGTAAGAAACAGATCTGTCAGCGGTAACCCAACTGGAGTCCTCCTCAGATATAAGGGTCCCAGATGCATGCCAGAAGGACCCAAAGGTTACCAGAGACCCATAACATAGGCTCCTTGACGGCTTGAATGCTGTTGTCAGTAAGAAAGGACTATCGTCCAGAAACTGTAGAATGAAGGGTACACTGTCTCATCTGATCAGTAAATATTCTAAAACCTCTCTTCAGCCTTATGGGATTCCCACTGTGTTCATGGCTGTGCAATGGTCCGTGTTTCTTCCTTATAGAGGATCCTAGCTACGTCGTGGCCAGTATATATTTACACCAATTTGTTTGTTACCTATTTAATTTAATGCAGAGTGACTTATTTTTGGTCCTGAAGAATGCCTCTGAACCCCGGCTAGGGTCACTAATAGGCAGAAACATGTTGACCTCAATTAGGGGTATATTTGCTGATAACCCCGTGTCCTCTCCTTTACAATCCTGTCCTAGGAAACTGTAGAATAAAGACATTTGGTCTCCTAGACACAGTTTTAAACTTTTTTCCTCTTCCCTGCCCTCTGCTCCTCACCGCCCCCTCTCTCTTTGGTCCCTTCCTCAAAACACCTCAGCTCTTCTTCTTGTCCAGAAGAGTTGTAGCCCATACCAGGGACCTTGCGGACCTGGTGTGAGGAGGGAACCCTATGATGAAGCATGTCACCCTATGGTTAGTGAGGGTTCTCGTCCTAAGAAAAGGTTTCTCCCCATATGAACAGGGCACACAATCGCTTGGCCTCAACATTATTTCTACACTATCTTAGGAATTCCCTTCTTTTGCTCTTTGTTTTGTTCCTCTCAATACCGTACTTAAAGTAAGCTTATATTCAGGTTGAGAGTAGTATATGCTCCTTTTAAAGGGCTTTTCCCTTTGATTCTTTATGTGCATTAATAAATTAAAGTGGAGTGACCAGTACAGTGTGAGGTGCTTGAGTGCCCATGATGGATGATCAGCGATGGGATAAAAGGTGCAAGAACAAGTGCCAAAGAAATTAGTACTTGAATTGGCATATAGGACCCTGGAAGTAGGGCCTGAAATAAAATCTTGTAGGAGATGGTAGATCAGAGCTGGCTACATGGCTAAAAGGTTATGACTCCAAGTAGAGAGGAAGGAATCTGACATTAAAGATGATAACAATAAACTGGCTGGTTCAACTCTCTGAAACACTGAATTCTGAAACTCTTGATTAATTCTCACTCAGAGGAATCAGAGGCATCCTTCATTGTCTCAACTCTGCCAGAAATACCAGTGTGGCCCTTCGCACCAAAGAAGTCCAGAGCAGCAGGACTGCTTTGGGGTGTGGGAAAAGATAGAAGCACTGTAGTTACCCTACAAGATCTGTTGAGGGGAGGGAACAAGACTGTATATCCCTCAGCCTCTGAAAAAAGACCAGAAGAAGAAGTTACTGACCGGCAGGATGAATCAAGGCCTAAGGGGGTACCAAGGCAGATCCTTTATTCAGCTTGCATTTACTTTTATGCTGCTTTGGCAATGGGGAGTTCTGAGGCTTTTCTAGGAGACTTCAACCTACTCCACTTCATGCAAAATTGGTTCTGCCATGCATACCAGGAGTGACAACCTTTATCCCATGGTACTATTGTAGACTGGGACCACAGAGCCTAAAAGGAGAAGGAGACTTGAGCAAATAATTTATGTAGAGTAAGGTGAGGTCGGCTTCTCCAAAACACCTTTTCGCTTCTGGATATGAAACACCTCCTTCTCTAGGAAACATTAAGAATGGATGAGGCATAAATAGGTTGACAGGTACCAGAGAAAAGATAACTGTGCAACTCACTTCTTCCAGGTGTTATTAACATTGTATGCATATAAACCTGCATGGGTGACAATCATGCAGGAGGAGTAGAGTATTTTTATGACATAATTTGCTTCCTCCGTGGTTGTTGAAGACCTGGCTAGCACATATGCTATCTCATCTCCTTCAGAAACCATGACTCATGTTCTTTACAAATAATCATAATATCTTCTGCAGAATGAGGCTCACAATTATTCTGCAAAAGTGAGGAGTCGTTCATCAGGGACCTCCAAGCAGGACGCACACCTATGGTTTATCTTCAGACAGAAGATATAACTGCTGCAAACAACCTATGGCACATCCTGCATGACTTGAACCAAGACTACCTCAACATAGGCTGTTCAACTTGAAGATAAAAAGAAATAAAATACCTAAAAATGCAAAACAGAGGTTGAGTAGTGGCCATAGTTTAAGGAATTATGGTGGATGAGAGATGCTAGATCTAGTACACCCTCACTGATGAGGACAAAAACTAAATGAGTAGGTGACACAACCGCATAAGGGAACAGACCAGGCCATGTACTACTGTATGAATGACACAAGTGATGCCAGAGCAATGATTTTGTTCCATCAGCATTGTGAAAAGATTTCCGATCCCAGAACTGGTGGCAGGACACCGATTGGTTGGTCATAGGTGAGAGCCAGCTTTAGAGAATCCCAACCACTTGAGAACAGAGCTCCCTTTCATGGGTACACCAACTATATGCTGCTCAGTTGATTTGCCTCTTTGCTCTTCATCTTGAAGTACATACTGCTCAGTTTGGGAAGTTTCAGTTACCTCCCCCATCCCCCTCCAACCTTGACAATACTAATTTCACAGTGCCATCTTCAGCTGGGAATGAAACAAACTGTTTCATTCCCAATTCAATTTAGTTTTACCACTGTGACGATAACGATGTCAACCAGACTCTCCCAACATGAAACCTAATGAATGTACCTGAAGGATTAATTGTTATCTGGACGAACATACACTCTAAGTCAGGAAGCACAGAACCCCAACCACCTCCTACACTAGAGAGCAATAGTGACCAAAGTGCCAACACTGAGGCCAGACCTGAGGGCGGCGGTGAGGGCCTTTGAAACATAGTGCGACCAGCACCATCGGCCCAGGGGCTCCCGTGGGGCCCCCAGGGGACCAACAGCCCTCGTGTGGGGGCCAACTGAGTACGTCAGCGTGCAAGACCATCAGGGCCTCCCTCCACACCCCGCTAAGACTGCTTTCCAGGACCGGGTAACAGTACAAGGGGGAGCGAAGGATATAGTCTGGAGGCATAGGGCGAATTTAGCAAAGCAATGCACAGGCTGGCACACGGGCGCCTACGGCAGCAACCCACCCTACACTCAGCACCATGCAAATGCCCCAGACCAAGTTGGGGACCCCTCAAGACACCGAAATGTGGAAGTGGGTCAATCCTGAGCTGCTGGGAACCCTGCAGGCCCCAGGAGGAGGAGGTGCCCTACTAAACAGCTGGCGGACCCTCGTGGCCCCGATGGTGGACTGGGGAGGTGTCACAGGGGTACTGTGAGGCCTCAAGGAGAACAAGGCGGATTCACTCAGGCGATACACCCAATCATCTAAGGACTGCCTAGAGTACTTGATCAGCGAATCACCCCAGAGCTCAAGCCAATGCTGCGCTCTGGCCAGGGCACTCACACTGGAATAGGGTAGCTGGAGAGGGCCAAACTGGAGCCCGGCAGGGCTCGACTGTCACTGTCCACCTGACCGCTGCGCTTCCGATCACGCTATTGCTGAATCTCGGTGCCTTTCAAGCCAGCCCATCTCGGTGGAGATCACGGGACGCCATGCTTCAATCCGAACAGACAGTGAAAGCGATACACACAACTATTTCAAACTATCTTATCATTAATGACCGCGAGGAGGCTCGCCTTGCTTCGGTATGGGAGGCATTAAAATTAGTAGTATGAGGCGAATTTATAGCGATCTCTGTGGGAGAGAATAAGCTGCGCGTAGAAAAACGTAAACAGATAGAGGCGGCAGTAGCAGAGCTTGAGTCAATCCATAAGCGCACAGGCGCTCCCCGAGTGTGGAGGGAGCTGAAAAAGAGCGCCTGATCCTATGGTGCCTAGACCTTGACCGGGTGGAATACGCCCGGCTGCGCCTCCGGCTCAAATTCTTTATTAGCGCCGGTTGTTCAAGCCGGATGCTAGCTGGTAGACTACACCACAATGAAACCTCTGGATCGGTCGCAGCGATCCGGTCCCCCTCCGGGACAGAGGTTTGTTCAGATCCCAAGATTGCGGAGGCCTTCCAAGCTTTCTACAGCAGGCTTTATGCAGGGGAGGACTCCCCTCCGGCAACATAGACTTCTATCTTCAGGAGGCACGGTTAGCTCAGATTCCATCTGAGATAGCTTCCCAGATGGGTCGTCTCATCCAAGTGGATGAAGTGATTTCTGCGATAGCACGCCTTCAACTTTCCAAAGTACCGGGTCCCGACGGCTTCACCCCACTGTTGTATAAAAAGTTCTGTCAGAGCTTAGACCCCCTGCTGGCTTGGCTGTTCAACTCGTTTCTCGACACAGGGCGCTTACCTGATTCACTATCTGAGGCATCCATCTCGGTTATCCTAAAGCTCCATAAGTATCCCATGGAATGCGGATCATATCGCCTCATCTCGCTGCTTAATACTTATGTGAAGATATTCACGAGCATTCTGGCTGCATGCCTCAATCCCCTCATGGCAGGCTTGATAGACACAGATCAAGCCGGGTTTATTCCCTCGAGGCAATGTGGGGACAACAGAAATATCTCATACATCTCACGGATCTTATCCGCCCGTCCCCAAAAGAAGCTCTTCTACTCTCCGTCGACGCAGAAAAAGTGATCGACAGGGTCCACCACAGGCCGTTCCTATTTCGCACGCTATGCCGGTATTAATTTGGTGACACATTCCAAGCTTGGACATGATGCATTTACAACACCCCCGGAGCATTGGTCAAGGTCAATGGGTTCTCCTCCAGGCCCTTCCCCATATGCTAGGGGATGAGGCAGGGCTGCCCCCTATCACCACTGCTCTTTGTGCTCTATATGGAGCTGATGGTGCAAAGAATTTGAGTTAGAATTCGAGATAACCCACCGATTACGGGGATTCGGCTCGAGGCAGACCCACACACCATAAGATTATATGCGGATGACGTTGTACTCTCTCTAACCAATCCTACGATATCACTCTCCGCCTTAGTACAAGAATTCAGATGTTTTGGTGTTGAAGGTTAATCACGCGAAGTCCCAAATCCTGGACCTCCCTGCCCCCCCATACTTAGCAGCGACATTGTGCTTGCAATTTCCCTTCACATGGGCCAAGGACGTGATACCATACCTGGGCATCCTCTTGGCTCGCACGCCAGAAAAGACGCTGGCGGCCAACTATGGCCCCCTGGTAGAGCAAACCAATAAGACCTTGGCTACCTGGGCCAGACGCATAGCCGCAGTCAAGATGACGATCTCATCGCGTATTCTATTTGTGTTCCAGACCATGTTCTTGTCCCCGCCCCCACTGATCCTGTGAAACCTACAGCACACCATCAATCGATTCATATGGGACGGCAAGCAGCCGCGCCTTAGGTCTCACCATATCACTAAACCTAAAGCAGAAGGTGGGATGGGGATACCAATGATCTCAAGATACTTTCAAGCATCCCAACTACGCTTTATATTGGAATGGAACCACCCGCTATCAGGGAAACATTGGTCCTTTATGGACCAAACAATTGCAGGCGCAAACATGTGGAGAGAGATATTGCTCCCCCGCAAACATAGGGCATGGGAGCTTTATTCTTCCCCAGTAACGGCAACCACTTTAAAGGTAAGGGACGTGACAGCACTCCGACACAACTTCATAATGTTCCCTTCCCCAATGACGCTGATGGTGGATAACCCGGACTTCCCCCTGGGCGCAAGTCCAAAATATTTCAGCGGTGGCGTGAGCAGGGATGCAAAAGAATATGCTCAATGTTTGATCACAATGGGATCATTCTCTTTGACCAGCTTCAGAGGGATTACTCGCTACAGGCATCTGACCTCTTCCCATACAGCCAGGTGATACATTGGGTGGCCTCCCCAGATATGAGACTGGGAGCACCCCGCCCAATGACCCGGTTTGAAAAATGGATTATAACCAAAGAAGATGATAAACGCATCATCTCAGAACTATATGCCCTCCTTTCCACAACCCCTAAACCCATCAAGTCCAGAGGGCAGCTGAGATGGGAGGAAGAACTGAGCCGAACCCTATCTGATAAAGAATGGTAGGACATACACTACAGAATCCACCACACGGCACACAACATGCCGGGCACAGAGGCAGCCTACAAAGAAGCGTCATATTGGTACCTCATAACGGCCCAATTACACGACTGGAACAAAGATTATTGCTCGGCGTCTTGCTGGTGAGGGTGCGGGCAGACTGGATCCTTGATACACCTTCAATGGCATTGCCCCAAACTGGTAAGATATTGGGAACTGGTCCTTAATGACATAGATGAAGCTTTTAACACAGCCATTCCTCATTTCCCAGCATATACCCTTTTAGGCCTCTCCAATCCCCTGAATTTTCCCTTACGCTCACTCAGAGCGAGACAAATAGCATTAACACTAAACACCGCAAGACTGGTCCTGTTGGCTAACTGGGGCACAGAGATAGTTCCAGAGCACACTACATGGCTGAAGAAACCATGGGTAGCACTAGCCATGGAGTGCATGTCAATGATGATTCACAACAGGGCTGAAACCTATTCCAAGCTATGGGCACCATTCATCACAATCCTAGCAAAAGAATTTAGGGAGGTGACTTGCTCCAAATACTTACAAATCTTGCTCCTAACATCTAACAAGCACGAAGAGTCCACATGACCAAGTTGAGGAGCAGTTGACACATCTGTACACGGCCACAACCCCCTCCTGGCGCCGGGGACTCAGAGTGCGAACACATGGTGGTGAGGAGTAGGACAGGGTAGGGGAGGGGGTGGGTTAGGGCTGAATGCTTTCCTTATGTTGTTTCTCATTTCTAATTTTTTTATTACACATGGTTATCTTACAGACATTGCACACTGCTTCTCAAAGGCATAAAATGTCTCTTCATGAAACATGCTGCCGTCCTCCAGGTTGTAGGCATTATGCTGTGTTCCACTCATTTGCATCTCATTCGCTGCCGGCTAGTGGTTGTAGGCGTAAGCTGCGCTATGGCTTGTCTAAATTCAAATAAAAAGAATTGTTCCATAAAAACTGTATGAAAGATCCCCACAAACTATTTCAGTTATTAGACCTCTGAAAAATAACTCAGATTGTATCCAATAGAACACAATAAACAACACGCTCTGGACAGTATAGGCCCACTAATGTGAATTGTACAACTTTTTCAAGGGTTGCAACAACCTAATTTCATTCTAGGGAAAAGCACATTTTCAGAGTACAGTACATTATTGCTTTAAAGTGCTCAAACAATATTCAATACATTCAGATTAGCACTTTGACTACAATTGATAATACACAGTAAACTTCGCTCTAATTGTAAATCCACAAAAAAACGTGATTTCACTCAGGGTACAAAAAGAAAGAAATATCTGTGCTAAAGAATGCTACTTGATGTAACTTATATAATGAAAACTGAGGTATGCATATTCATATAGAAATACATATTTTTGTTGTAACACTGAACATGCCTCTTAAGCGTGTGCATATTTAAAAAAATTAAATACATTAATATTACAAGTCCTTTTTTACCATCATTGTTTTGCCTTATTTATCATACACCACAAAAGGACAGGCTTTCCCTGGATGATATATGAACTGGGGGCTTATTTACAAGGTCCTTGCGCCACTTTTGCGACATTTTTAACATGGTAAAAGTGACGCAAAAGTGGCGCAAGGAGCTTGTAAATCTGCCCCTGGATACCTAGGTCAAAGGTTTTGCGTCATTCCCATCAGCCAACCTAGCTGTTCCACCTGCACTGAGGAGTGAGAATGTTAAGCACTAGAGACCCAGGACACGGATAGGAGACGCTTAGCTACATTAAAAGCTCAGTCTTACCTCTATTTCACAGTTGTATTCGGTATTATCCAAAAGAATAACTTTACACAGTACAGTTTTTAATTTCTTTGGAGGCGTCCAAGGAACCTTATCCTGTTTGGTTTTCCTTGTCTTTTCTTTACTGTCCTTATTAATTTCTTCAGTTACTTTGTTGTCTTTCTTTTCTTCTGTCTCTGCTTGAACGTCCTGTGACGTTTCCCCACCATCCTCTTTAGCAGGCTGTGAAAAATAATGCAAACTATTAAATGTAACATCCATGTATTCCAAAACATATCAACCCGCCTCATATTTAAATGAGGCAGTAAAGTCTACCCATTTTATAGAAAGGGCCACCCTCTAGATGATGGGCTTTAGCCTGAAAAGCCCTCTGCCCACACCAACATCCCATTGCTCCAACTTAGTCCCCACCTATATGCTCAATGTCACTTCCTCCTTAATAGATAAGTTTGTAGATTGGACAGTGCGCTGTAAATTCCCTTGCTATCAACACATACAGAATCTTACTCTGTGCCTACTGAAGGAAAACATAAGGAAGGAGTGTCAAATTACTGGAATGGCCAGTATTTCTCTTTTACACAGTGTCACCTGACTGTACACAACTCTACCAAGGTGGAATTTAACACTGGAATAGCGGCCCATTTTACATCTCCATGCTTCCTTTCCACATGAGGTCAGTGGGAATTTCAGTAAATTGAGCTCCTGATATGGGGTGCTTGGCTTTCCCAGAAACACTACACCCTCAACACCGCTCTCCAGAATTTTAATAGAGCGCACACTAATGCAAATGCAGTTCTGCCTGCCTTGTAAAGCTTGGAATGCTTGACTGAAAAGGTGGCACGCCTGTGCAGCACACCGCTACAGCCTCCAGGGTAATGCACTGCAGCAGCCCAGCAAAAGGTAACCTTAACTACAACTGTCCTGGTGCAAACAGTCCAATGCAAAATAAAACCACACAGCTTCATGGAGAACCTATTTTTCAGTCATTAGGTTAGGTTATTTTCTACTGAAATTAAAATGATGACATATAAATTGGATACCCAAACTACACAATAACAAATATTACAACTGAAAATGTGGATACATCCTTAAAGCATCTAAAACACACAATAACACACATAATACACCTTTTACTTTCAAACTGTGACACAGCAAATAGAGAGACAGTATCTATTGTGCTGTATACCAAAAGCTTAGTCTCTCTGATGGACCCAATGCTTCTGTCAAAAAGTAGGGAGTTAATTTAGGCAGTTCTAAGGTGGTCTAGAAGGCAAAAGAAAAACAAGTACAGGCATTTCCTATAGCATCTTGGATAAGTATGCTTATATG
>CAWUFW010022900.1:0-85953 GCA_963921515.1 Calotriton arnoldi
CCAATTAGCATGCAGCTCGTGATCGAGAGGGTGCGCGCAGGGTGCGCTCAGGGTGCACGAATCCGACGCGGCCATAGATATATATGTGATTTTCCTTTGATTTTCTCAGGAACTACTGAACGGATTTACACCATTTATCAAAAGGGTTCTTTCTGAACCAAGAACTACCTCTTTGCCAAATTTGGTGTAATTCCGTTCAGCAGTTTGGGCTGTAGCCGTGGCTAAAGTTTCCTATGGGAAAATGAATGGGAAAACACGTTTTGGGACCCCCTTTTTCTCGGCCCCCGCTTGACGAATCACCCCGAGACTTTCAGGGTAGGAGCGGACCAGAGCGGGCCATAAAGTTTGAAAATTTCACGAAGATTCGTCAACCGGCGCAAGAGTTATTTCAAATAGAATGTTGCGGATTTCCTATGGAAAATAGGTCCTAACTATAACTATCTACTGGCGACTGCCAGTAGATAATATATATATATATATATATATATATATATATCTGTGGAGCACTGATTACTAATATTGAACACTCCCATATCTCCTCCTACGTGGTCTGCGTAGGCACTGATCATACAGTAGCCTCAGTGGAGAAGCTGATGAAGCCATTTTAAAATGAGGGTATAATTCCTGATACTCCCTCAAGAGATATTAATTTCCAGCTTGATTAGGGATCCAGAGGTCCAAACTCAGAATGCCTGGGACACACCATGAACAGATGGGATTTGTTACACCCCTTCTAACACCGAGCCAAAGTTACAGTGGGATTGAAACCAACCCCATTAGGAATCTCTTCGTAAAGAAAGAAAAACCTTGACTGCTGATCTGTATCAGAAATATGACTGCTTATTTTGTGATGTCATTAATTCTATGCCCTTTGCAATATTGGCTATTAAAGGATTGTTGGTTTCTCTCCCCTCATCTTCATCAATATCTGAAATGCACCTTGTCTATATGCATCATGAAACATGCCACAAATAGGTAGTGCCTCTGCTTCTTCAAAGATTGAATAGCAGTATAGGCTTCCCTTCCAATAGTTAGCCACCTTTGAATCCTAAGCAATATGTCTCTATACATAAAGGCTTACCCTGGTCTTCATCATCACCTAGCACTGCCCATTTTAATTAGGGTTTTACTAGTTCAACATGACTAACCATGTGTTATTGCCTAGAGGTCTTCAAGTAAATAAGGAAGTTTATCTTACTTTCCCTTTACAGCATTGTGAAACATTCAGGGCATTTGCCCTGCAGAGATGTGGGCTTTACAAGCTCAATCAGTCAAATTATCTGTCCAGAATGGTCCTCTTCAAATTGTTCCTCCAGACATGTCACCGTTTCGCTAACCCTTGACATCCAAATTATTGTTGGCCTATTTTATGTGCTTATCCAAGTTGGACTTGATACATATCACATTACCAATCATGTCACATTGGGTTGTGGTGGATTGTTTTCCCAACCCTCTTGCATACGTTCTAGGGTCTCCCTCAGAGGGTGCCCAGATAGAAGCTTCTAAGAGCCACCTGCATCATATCACCGGAGAAAAACATAAGGCAATTAAAATATCTAGCAAAAGTAAAGCACAAATTGCATGTATCAGCATTAATTCATTGATAGACGGCTCAATGGATACTTAAGAGATTGCGCACAGTACTTAAGCCTTCACTTTGCAAACAAAATAAGAAATTTGAGGAAAGATGCTCTTCTCTAATAAATGTGTTCAGATTAATATTGTGTTGCTTCCAATGTATATGAACAGCCAACACCTCATTCTCAGCTTGTTACATGCCACGACCTCAGGTCTCTTAATATGTCAAAGCTCTCATAGAAAAGTATGAAGTTGAAAAGTATTCCATTACAGTAATTTCCGACACCCATGATTTGGTTTTGTAAGTGGTGTTCCTCATGAGTACTGCAAAATTCCCATTAACAAAAAAGACCAAATGCTGATACAAATGTTATGTGTATTTTTAAAGGTCTATATCACCCACAAGGGTATCCTGGGGCTGAGTGGTGTATGCACCTCCCCCTCCCTATGGTAGGCTGCTTAATTGAAAAGCCAGGTCTTTGACTTCTTGCAAAATTTGAGGAGGAAGCTGAAATGTGGTGAGGGAGGTCGTCCATGCTTTAAGAGCAATGTAAGAGAAAGCCTGTCCTCCTGATCTGGTTCTGGCTTTTATCCAATTAGAGACTTTGGTCACTCACGCAGGCGGGGAACTTGTTTCTTGTCTGGGGAGGGGGGGGACTTTTCTGGGAGCAGAGTATGAGTTGTGTGTTATCTGCATTGGAGAGGATGTTGATGTCATGTGCATAGATGACTGGCCAAAGGAATCATTTGTGTTGAAGGGGGTGTGGCTGAGTGATGAACCATGAGGCACTCCTCACATGAGTTTGAGGGCTTCCAAGGAGTAAGGTGCGAGGCTTGTGTTTTTTTAATTAAGGAGCAGATTGAGCATAGAGTGGGTCATTGAATGCCGATCTTGTGCAGGCGCATCATGAGACTGTGTCAAATGCTGCAGAGAGGTCCAAGAGAATGAGGGCTGCTGTGTCTCCTCTGTCAAGCATCATGCGGATGTCATCTGTGGCAGTGGTGAATGCTGTTTCTGTGCTGTGTTTGGGCCTGACCCTGAAATGCGAGATGTAGAGGAGCTGGTGTTTGCCAGGGTAGTCTGTGGGACGTTTATTGTTTAGTTTCTCTAAAACCTTTGCCTGGTATGGTAGGAGGGAGATGAGACATCTGATGTTTTTTTGAGCAGGGACATAACAGTTGCAATGAACGCCACTAACAAACCTGTATGAATGGATGAGTTTGGGTAAAGCAATTTAAATTAAAGTGATTACTTACAGTTCAAGTAAGTCTTAATACAGAAGCATCTTACAACAGCAGATACTTAATTGACACTGAAAGTTCATGAGCATTTGTGGGATCCACTATGCCAGCGAATCATTTTGACCTTCATCCAGTTGGGAGATATATCGATTACTTTTTTCAACAATTAAGAATGAAATGGCTTCGCTCAACAGTGAAACAACTGATTGTTTTCTAATCAAATTGTATGGAATTCATCTTGAACCATCAAATGATGTTTTGCTCCTTGAAAGTAAATGCATCTTTTACATCTATTCAGTATTGTGATGGAATAATGATATTAAAAAAGAGATTCATTTGAGTCAATCTTGTCTTATTGTAATTGTTACATTTTGCTTGATATAATCTATTTGGTTTGTCAGAATAAATATCACCTGCAATGGCCTGGAACATTACTGGGCTCATGCACTATGTTCGTATGGGTAAGCTTATGTATGTCTAACTTTGAATGTGATCCATCGTCCTAGACAAGCATTGGAAACAATGATTGTAAGTATAGCTCAGACTCATTTATGGCATCTTCATAACTTGTTTAAAGTTAGAGAAAGAATTAGTGTACAATATCCAGAATTGGAATTCCAACTACAAATGGATCCTGTTGCAAAACAATTGAATATCTTATTGTGCAAGTGACGAACACTAATATAATTACGGATCTGTGTTTGATGCCCATAGATAGGAACAATTTATTTCATTAAAAAGTCTATAATCTATCTTTAAAAGCTAATTTATCATTGCCACATTTGATGTGATCAAAACTTACTGTCCCCAAACTGGAAAGTTATATTTATGAAAAAGAAATATTATGTCATAGATTTCAAGCATGTGGTTACACCAAGAAAACTGTTGACAACGTGTGTTAGAAACTTTGTTAAAACAGGTAAATATTCAGAATTAATGTGGAACAATATTGTTAACTAGAGTTCAATTAATTGAAAAACATTATGTGAGAAAAACAGAACAGTAACACATATTTTGTAATTCTAGGAAAGAGAAAACAAAAACGATGGTGCAGCTTTGTAGTCTTTGAGAGAAATTCACAGCAAACTACCTCAAGTACTATTAAATGTGGTGACACATTCCTTAGATTCGAAAAAAGTTGTCCATAGATGCTAACCGAGTTATACCTTAAATTTAGTTATGAACGTTAAATTCTAACCTTTTCTGTTGCTTAGAATAAGTAATTTTACCATCCCTCAATGGCATCACACTTTATATTTTTTGTCTAATTGTATATTTTAACATTAGGGATGTGATTAAAAAGAATCAAATGTAAATTCCGGTGACAATCACAGTTATTGACAAAGTTAATTGTAATAAAAGTATTTGCTCCATAAGGTTACAGGAGGTAAAACGTAAATTGGTGTGTGTTATCTTGCATTTCCATTAGTTATTAGACTTGTGTGTGCCTAATTTAGCTAATTTCAATAGTGAAATCTATGTTCTCGAAATAAGTGTTTTCTGTATTAACTTTAAAGTCACATCCAAATTTCTGCACATCTGCACCTAGTAACTGTCCCAATGCATTCTTAAAATATATTTGCCTATCTCCTTACTCCAATAATTTCTAGTGGTCAAAGCGAAGCGATTTGTGAGTGCTGAAAAAGGCCGTTTACGTAGCAGAGAAAAATTGCTATTGATTTAGCACTATTCCATTCTGGATTCTGTAGGAGTTTTGTCTACTCTCCATACTTTAATAGACCAGCAGTCTACTGTCAAGCTGATGGGGCAAAAAACTGTAGAACAGTCCCACACCATGATTCTTGATTGCCATCTCTGCCTAAAGTATCTGAAATCAATGAAAGGAGTAAAACCAACAATAATGGGATGAGCTACTAGGTGCACATTAGTCCCACATCCTGCTGATGGATGGTGCTCTACTAAGTGACTGGCATCTATGTAAAAAATTCAGGATGGCTTTCTGGGCTTGACCACTGAATATGACCCAAATTAACTGAACAATGGGGATGGTGACACAAGTACATACATTGGTTAATATGAACATTTCAGCTGATGCCCTACTAATGGATGAAATAACAGAGTAGCACTCGATCCATCATTTTCAGAATGAGACACACCTTGAGATATTGGTTCGAGGCCCAGTAGTCCAGCCACAGTGCACGATGAGGCACGTCGCAGGGAATGGGAGTACCTCAGAAAATGGGTCACTGAACATTCAGAGGCTACAGCTTCCAGTGTCAACTTGGATCCCATAACCTGCTTTCCACAAGTCTGATCTACCTTGGATGCAAATTTCCTTGTTTCTCTATGTATTTGTTTTCAATTTATTTAAAAAGTTTGTTGTATCCTAGAGATTGCAGCACTTTTAAGATGAGAGTGCTCATATAAAGAATGCACCTGGCATACCAGGCTTGGAGTTTGGTTTTAAAGAAGATCCTGTGCTTGAGCCTGAGAAGTTATTCTTTACCTCATATTTCTGTGCGTTTCCTTGTAGCAGGCAAATGCTTGGTCCTGGATGCTCAGTGTAATTAGGGTTCTGTGCACTGCTGTGAATTTGGGGAGAACTCTAACCCATAAAACAGACATATGGTGTGCACTAGAGGTGAAGAGTAGTCATTAATAATGCAGATCCAAGAAACATCTGCAGGTCAGTGTATTGGTGACTGAAGAATGATCATCACTGTTCAGGCTACAAGCCAGGAAGTGGGAGATGAGGTATATATTGCTCCTTTCCCCACGTCCAGGCAATTGGCCAGCATCAGACTTTACTATTACCATGATTGCGAAAGGAGCCATTTCACCATTAGCCTTCCTCTGGAGGAGTCACTTAGGAACCACTCTAGTAAGACACTAGATTTTGGATCTGCTGCTGGGTATACTGGCCACCATGGCCTTTCACTTGTTGACTTCCGTGCCAGGACTGACTTACTTGGTTTGCTGTCCACTTATTGGCCTGACTGCAAGTTTTTTGGGCTCAGCGACTTGCAAGTCAGCCAAATACTGAAGGGGCACCAGTAGACAAGTGCCAAAAGAGTCTCTTAATTAGCAGCAGAATAAACAACCTCTCTTTGCTTAAGTATGATCGTCACATGCCAGTTCAAATGCAGTATCTGACAAAATTACCTATGTGTCAGGGGGTCCAGACCGGACTGGGGGAAGTGGGGACTGGCGATCCCCTATGTTCTGACACTGAGGTCCTGATGCTTACACAGGCTGCGGACTGGCCCTTTAACTCAGGACGCGGTGTCCGAGAGGAGGAGTTCCATTGTGTGACATCACTCCGAACTGGCGTATCGGAGGACGACGACGCGAAGAAGGAGGAAGCCGGCGTTCATCTCGGGAGAAGCGCGACCGTGAGGGAGGAAGAAGCCAGAAAAGCGAGCGAGGGATGAGGAGTGGAGGAGAACCGACGAGTGTGCCCGGCTGGGATCACGGAAGCTGAACCCCAGGAAGCAGAGAGGACGTCAGGAGGCCAACGTGGACACGAGCCGCCTGCCACTCTCCTGGAGGAGGGTGGCCGATCAAGGTACGGCAGAGTCTACGGGGATTTTTGGGGCACTGGGTGGGGAAGGGAGGTAATTAGAGGGAGGACACCTTTTAACGGGGCTGCACAAGGTGGCAGTACACGGTGTTCCCTCACAGACCCCCTCCCCAATACAGGCTTTATTATTGGCCAAACCACTGACCGTGGTATTCTGTATTCTTTTGTTTTCCTGTTGTCTCCCTGCTACCTGAGGACAACAGCGTCTCCTGAACCCCGTTTAGAATCGCTCCTGCTGCTTAGAGGATCGTGCCATAAATGACCAAAGTAACTACAGTGTCCTTTTCTTTCTCCCCCTCCGTATTCCTTTGTCCCAGAATAAACATATGCTGCACTGAGATGTTCTGTTGCATTGCTCCTCAATCCGAGCGTACCGGGGCGCGGCCCGGTGAAACATTGACACTATGGCCCAAGGGTATAGGTGCCATTCAATTACTTTGGGACATTCAAGTGTGGGGGTGTAAGAATCTGAGGTGCAGTAATCATGAATGCATTACATACTACCTTTGCAAGTTCAAGCCTCTCCAGTTCAAGGATATTAACAGGTATCTTCTCTTATAATACCCTATCTTCCTCCTTTTTGCTAATTTTTTGCTGCTGCTCTCACAAGCAGATGCTCCATAGATGGAGTTTCTCTCTCTGAAATGTTCTATCCTCTCTTGCTTTTCACATGGGATGCAAGAAACACAAACACAAGGGACACACTAAGGGGGCCGAGTTGGGGGGTGTAGGGGTACAACTCCTTTATAGTTTGCACTGGTCAGAAGATTAACCTTTAACTATTTGAGAAGCCCCATTAACAACACTTGTTTAGCTAGTCCTACTATTTACCTGGAATCACAATAACAGCATATGTAAGCTGTTTTGTGGTTATAGCTTCTCACTAATCTTCCTCAAAAAGTTGGTTAATGTCCATTATATTATACACCTTTAGTGAATGTGCTAGGATTTTTTTTATTTTTTAAATCAAAACTCTTTATTGGATTTTTGACAATAACGTGATACAATATAGTAGTTAATAGAGTTTATTGTATTAATCAATCGATTACAATAAAAATATGAATCATAACATATCGTTAAAAATGTTTATCTAATCGTATACAATTTCTGCAATTAAAACTTACAAGTCTAACTTACAACATTCAAGTTCAATACATATACTTCAAAGTATAAGATTCTATATGTGTTCTGACTCCAACAACAATTTACATACATTATTCGACCATCTATCACTGCATCACCATCATCTTTTATCCCGCCTATTGACTTTTAATGATGTAATAAAGTGCTAATGTGCCAAGTGTGCAAAGGGGATATATCTAGCTTACAGTAATCAGATTCAATACATACACCTCATAGTAATAAATGCTGTTTGTATTCCAAATTCTACATTAATTTACATACATTGTTCAACATCTACCACTGCATTAATTCCCAGTATGGAATGTAAAACAGTCTCAGTATTCGAAATTTCTTTTTTACATTGCCAGTTAGATTTAGACCTAAATATTCTTGGCTCTGTGTAGTATAAGTATCAAACACTAAGGGGCCGATTACGATGTCGTCAGGAAAGTATTCCCACCGAATCGGGTTAGGAATACTTTCCAAACAATTCGTATTTGGGGAGTCCTACCAACTGATTATGATGTGTCCGGATGGTTACGGATTCGGTTCGGTCGGACTCACATTGACTTCAATGGGAGCCTGTGTTTTGAATGAGAACACATGCTCCCATTGAAAAAGGGTGGTGGGTGGGGAAAACCCACCCTGTGGTGGGCACCGCATGGTGCCTGCCACACTGTGCATGGTTGGGAAGGGTAGTCCACCACCACAGGCCCCACCCGGAAGCCTACAGGTGAAGAGGGCCTGCTACGGGCCCCCAAAGTTTGATCCCACAGCCGTTTCGTCTAGGCCAAACTGATTTGGAACAGCTGCCTGAATCCTGTTTGTAACCCATTCAGACAGCCCGGACGGCTTCCGAATCGGTAATTGTACTCGCTCGTTCGGAAACCGTCTCCATTGGGCTGTACGATTCAGCTCCGAATGAGTCGAGCTGGCTGAATCCCGTTTGGAACCGATTCGGACAGCCCGGTCGGCTTCCTTGCATCGTAATCGGTCGTCCGGAAAGGTGGCCAATTCAGTCGGGAACCTAAAGGTCTCGAATCAGACTTGCAGAATCCAAATCCCATTCGGAGCCTTTCCTGACGACATTGTAATCGGCCCCTAAGTCCATATGGTTGTATTTTGCTGCTTGTAACTGATCTAAGGTCCACTGCTTAGTAATAAACATATTGCGGATAAGATTTTTATGGACGGAACAGTTAATTTGCCCTAGCATCTGTAGGTCAGTCAAATCATAGGATCCTAGTCCCATCAATATAACGTGCAATTCTGTACCTTTATATATAGGCCTCCCCAACTCTTTGAATATTAGATGTTTCAGTAAAGATGGATCGGCCTTGCCACATTCAACAATATAATTCTCAGTACTCCTGTAATGCAATGATACCAAGGACTTTACAACAAGGCCCAATCTCCTAATACAGTGAGAAGTTGCCAACCATAAATGCAATAAGGTGCATATGCATTTCATGAAGATTTTTTCAAAACTGAAGATGACCTTGTTACTAATTACCGGGGATCCATATAATACATCTGGAACTAGTTTCATATGTAATGCTTTGAGTGATAGACTAATCGCTTTCCCTCCGAACATATTCATGAATCTTAATACCGATCTGGTAATCACTGTTGACTTCGATTTTCTGCTGGCCAGGTGGCTCGACCAGGATAATGTATTGTTGAAAATCACTGCCGATTAACCTTCTCGGATGCTGTGGAATAATCCATGAATCAGGCATATAGTGTTGTTTTCTGCATACATGCTTTTTTTTCCAAGTAAAGCCAGTGTTGTGATGTTATCAATTGTTGAACTTCCTGAACGAAATCCTGTTAGTGTTGTTGGAATTAATTTTTCCTCTGCCCAGAGCTTTAGTTTATTTTGGAGATGTTTAGCAAATAGTTTACCTTCAAAGTCTAATAATGCTATTAATCTATAGCTGGTCGGGTCTAATTTTGGAACTCACGTATATACCGGATGCGCAATTGCTCCTTTCCAGGAAGATGGAACTTTCCCTGACTTGGTTACATCTGAGAACAGCTGTTCTAACAATGTGCTCCAAAAGGTTATATTTAACTTGACCAGATCTATAGGGATACCACTCAGTCCTGCAGCTTTGGATGAGCGAGAACTTTTTATTAGTTCGGTTATTTCTTTCTGCGTTTTATCAGGAAATGTTCCAACAACTTTTGATGGTATATAATGACAAATGATAACTGATTTATACAGAACTTTAATATGTTTCCCATTTATCACTTGGGATAAACAGGTCATCTGGTTGCCTGTATGAAGTTGCAGCATATCCCACCGGGGACCAATAAGTTTGTTTGTTCCGAGATGAAATAGCATGATATAGCTTTGGATAGGTGTTGTCCTCACTGTCCCGCTTTATTTGTATGTTTCTGTTTTTAAATTCCTCTTTAATTTTGCAACCTCAGATCACGGTCCTTAGACGTAGGAAGTTTTACTGTATGTTGCACATGGTTTCTGTGATTTGGTCACCAGGACCAATAGAATGTTCTTTAATATGGATTGCCAGGTATTCATCCAATCATCCCCTACTTCCAACAGCACAAAACCGTTTTGAATACATGATGCCAGTGCTCCATCCAAGTTAGACACCTTGTCTTTTAGCATATTGTTCCAAATAAGCTTTTTACCGTTAACAGCAATCTTTCTATCACTTTATCCTTTACATGGGCCTCCCACTGATCATGTTCTATGTTGCTAACTAGTCTTCGAGGATCGTGATCTCTCTCACGTCTTTGTGTGACAGCTTAGCTTTTAGTCAGGTGGAAATATGAATAATGCACAAATGGGTAGTCCTTGGTAGTGGAGACCATAGGTCCTCGTTAAGTTGGTGCAGCCGGTTGGTCCTCTGCTAATGTTCCTTTTTCTGATCTATATCCTGAATCTACCCATAAGATCATATGTAAACCTTGTTTGAGTACTGGTGCTCTTTGTTTTTTTTCTGTAAAGAGATTTTTGGATGAGGGATATTCTAACTGAAATCTGGTTCCTCAATGCGTGAGAGTTGGTTCGCCAATGGAAATAGGGTTTGATTGAAGTCCCCTGAATGACAAATGAATGATTCATCATATGCAGTCATTATTTGCTCCAGTTCCTCAAGTTTTGTCCGGTATCTATACTTGTTTTCCACCAGTTGGGGGGGAAGTAGATGTTTATAATCAACAGCTTTGCAGCAAATTGGTTTGTTAGAAGGACTGACAATATATATTCCGAGGATGTTTTTATTTTTTTCATAATATAGACAGACAGCAAGCAGGCATTATTATTAAAAGATCTTTCAAACATTCAGGATAGCAGGGCCATCCAGTCTGACTCTGTTACTGGTGTTGGCAATATACGACAAAGCAAAGAAAGGTAACAAACTAAACAGAAGAACAATAATGATACACCCACTGATAGCAACACACCATTTAGTGATCTATAAAATGATTGCTCCACTCATCTCAACCCACCCACCCTTGCCTGCTCAGAATGGTACTCAAGCCGTGAATGCTTTGATTTCGGACTCCAGGGACCTCCCCTGACGGGGACACAGCTCCAGTTGTATCTCACTGTAGTCTGCCCTCCCATCCCAAACTTTATAGTATTTCTTGGGGCAGCCTGAACTATATAATAGGATGTTCCAAACCTAAGCAGTGGTCCAGTACCCCTTTCCAAACCTCCTGTGAGGGAGCAAGAGCTTCCTTACACACCTCAAAACATCATGTTTGGCTATAGTAAGGCCCAGTCATAGCAGAGCCCGCGGATATCTGTTCCATCTATTCCATCCGTGATGTGCAGCAGAGCACACTATGAGGTCCTCCGCAGGGTCAGGCCCAACACTCCCTCCAGGCAATGAAAGACCCCATTCCAGAAGGGGGTCAGATTTGCACAGCTCCAGACTGTATGTAAGAAGTCCCCTGTCTGACAGTGCAGGCAGGCGGCAGACTCAATAAGCCACCTCCTCCACAGCCTCTTTCTAGTATGAGAAACTCAAGGTAAGTAGCGCAGCTGAATAAGGCAGTTCTGGGAGGCAGTGGCCGCCTTGTGGGTAGAGGCCAGTGCCTCTCTCCAGTCCTCCTCCACAAGGGGACCTAAGTCATGAGCCCAAGCCCCTCGGAGGGCATCAAAAGTATCTGGAGCATTGACAACCAGGGGCCCGATATATGACGTAGATCGTGTGCAATGGGGTGTTCATTAAATTATTTTTGCTTATAGAGTGCTGAATTATGGGATATCCTCTAAGTGTGTAATGTAGGGTGCAAGAGCGTGACAGAGTTGCAGGTATTTACAGAATGGGGCCTGATGGAGCTGGAACTCCTCCTGAAGATCAGTGAAAGATTTGAGCGAGTTTCCCTTGAGGACGTCCTCCAATTGAGAAATTCCTATGGACTCCAGGCACCCGAACCCCGGTAACCCAGCCACCTGGCACAGGGCTGTGCCCTCCCATAGAGGAGTCTCCCTAGTGAACCTCCCCTTCCACGCCATGAATGCTCTCGCCTCCCTACTGACCGCGAGGACCACCCCGGTCGCCGGTGGGAGGCCCTGGGGAACCGTCCCCACATACAATAGGTGCAGGGGAGACCGTGTGCTCAGCCCCTACCCCTCTGGTGCATAGGCAGGGTTCCCGAACCACCAGTCATTCAGGGCGGTCAAGTGGGCTGCTCTGTCGTGGCAATACCACCATCGTAGGTCGGTTTACATCACTTAGAGAGGGCAATTCTGACTGGACAGAGATTCCATAAGAAACCCCGCAGGAGCAAGTCGATATGGAAAAAGTGGGACTCAGGCATTAGGTATGAAAAGTTTTAGAGTTGGTACCAAAGCCGTGGTAGAGCCACCATCTTAAAAAAAAAATGCTGATCTTCCAAGAAAGGGAGAGGAGAAAGCATTGCCCAGTATTTCAAGTCAGCTGTTTGTCTATTTACAGCTGTATATTCAGGGCCCACACTCGAACCTCGTTCGTAGTTATATGCACCCCCAAGTATCAGAACCCCTGTCTGAGATCCCTGAAATCCGATGCCCATGACAACTCTAGCGTTGCTTCGACCACTAGATAAATCGAGGACCTACCGAGGTGTATTTGGAGCCCTGAAAATTTCCTGAAGATGTCCAGTATCTGGAGCGTGCGCTGCCTGAGCCCTGAAAGTCTGTTAGGAAGATAAGCACATCGTCCACGTATAACGATATCCTTACCTCTGTCTGTGGTCCTCACTCAAATCCCCTCAGCTGTTCATCTGCCCTAACCCAGTCCTCCAAGGGCTCACTGACCATGACAAAAAGGAACGGGGACAAGGAGCACCCCTAACGGGTTCCTCGCTCAACCGGAAAGGGAGCGGAGGTGGCCCCACCCACCATAACCTGGGCAAACAGCGCCATATATAGGAGCTTGACATAGTTTATATATCAGGGTCCAAAATTCATTTTGGCCAGGATAGAGAATGAAAATGTCCAGCCAACCGATTCAAAGGCCTTGCAAAGTCCACTTGTAGCAGCACACTCTCTTTATGGTAGTGCTTGGACAGTGCAATGGCGTTACAAACTCGTCATCCAGTCAGTCTCCCTCCTGGTGGAGAACAGCGAGTCAGTTGGAGAACGGAACACTCAAGTGACAGACCCGATGATGACAGTATCCACCAAACCACACGAGCGGAGCTAAAAGAAACCCAGCAAATTATGAAAGTGTGGTTGAGGGTCTCTGATACAACCTTCCTGAGTCTCTGGCACATTGACACAAGTGATTCATTCTCCCACTTTTGATCATAGAATTATTAACTTTGGAAGCTGAATGAATCTCTGCTTCTTTCTCCCCCCCCATTATTTCTTTTGAGATAACCTTGATCAACCTATTAGCTAGGGCCTTAGCCCACACCTTGACTTCGATGTTAAGAAGAGAAATCGGCCGGTAGGATTCACTGCACTCCGGTGGCTGGTGCGGCTTTAGAATGACAATGATGTCAGCTGTTCAAGATTCAGGGACAATAATTTGCCCTTCAAGGCCTCCTGAAACACCCCTAACTGATGAGGGCCCATGAGTGACCAAGTGGCCTTGTAGAACTCGGCCTGGAAACCTTCAGGTCCCAGCGACTTCCCCTGTTGGAGGTGCATCAACCCCCAACACCCCCCTTCGTCTACTGTGATGTCTAGTTCCAGTGACTCTCTGTCCTCCTCCAAGAGGGCTCAGGTAGGTAGGACATGTGCAAATAACTCCACGTCAGCGACGCTCTGTATTACGTAACAAGCGTATAGTGCTCCATAGTAAGCTGCGAACACATGTTTTCCTTGGCTGTTCAAAACATATGGAATGGGATCCCATAAAGATGCAACAGAGCAAAGCCAGTGAAGGGTTTTACTATATTTGTCTCGCCATTGATAGATGCGACTCTGAGTCGCCATCCAGGCCGAGCGCGCCTCATTCATCAGGGTTTGATGCAAAGTGGTGCCGGCATGTATCGAATCCCGAAATATCGCCGGGTCCGGGGAGCCCACATATTGAGCCTTCAACTCAAGGAGTCGAGCCTCAAGGTCCACTACCTCAACATCAATGTGGTAATAGTGGACTGCGTGGTAGCTATTAATGATACCCTGTACAGTGGCCTTCCATGCCTCCCATAGGATCCTGGGGGAGGCAACCGAATCCGCAATATGATGCAGGTATTAACAGGTAGCGTTATGTAGGGCTAACTTGAGCTCAGCATTTACGAGGGTCCAGTTACTTAAATGCCACTTGGGTGGACCTCACCTCCCCCCCATGCCACCAGCAACTCAACAGGGTCATGGTCAAACAACCTACATGCCTGTATGTGTGCCTAGTGTCTTGTGTAGCCCAGGCAGTTGGGGAGGAGGCAATAATCCAGTTTTGAAAAGGTCTTGAAAAAATGTGTAACTCCTGTCTGGGGTGGCAGAGACGCCAGGTGTCCTGTAAGCCCATTGTATCTATGAGGCAAGCTAATTCCATCCGGGGCAGGCGACCTCTTGAGGCCTCAGAGGAGCGGTCCTTTCAAGTGGGAGCAACACAATTCATATCCCCCCCAAGGATATATTCCAAGGAAGGAGTCCCAAGGAGCCGGACTTATCTCCCAGATGTAGGTCAGCCACCATCGGGACCATGTAACAAGCTACGTAAGGGGTGTAGGCAGTGAGTGAATATGTGAAGCATGAGTAGAGTTGTGGGTGACTTCAGTGCGATGTAAACAATAAAGTAACAATCTGTAAGCGAATCTAAGCCCATCACCCCTATCCCCCCACCCTATAATTCTAAAACAAGAAGTACCTGTTGTGGTACAAACATCAGGGTGTCGCCAACTGGACATACTGGAGTCCATTCCTCCCCCGACTGTTGTACGAACTTTATCGCAGTGAAAATCCCACCCATGAACTGAGGAGTGCGATCAGGTAGCCTTCAGGTGACGTAGGAAAGCTAACCCCTCAACAAGCAGTATAAAACGCGAGGGAATAACATTATAATCAATAGTCATCTTATATTGGCATGAATCAAGCAAGCAGTCAATAAAATGCAGAGGCACCAACAAAGGAGACACAAAAGCAAGAGGGCTAGGATGGCTGGGGGGCCCAGTTGGGCTCAGGTGCGGGGACGGTAGGCAGGGGGACATCACCCTCAAGGGCAGTTTGACGGTCTTGGATTTCACTTGACTCTGGTCGTTTAGAGATGCACATTTAACGGGACGTCCGCCATCGTGATCTCAGTTTGCTTTCCTCCAGGGGAGCCTCCTGGTCCGAGGTGGAGCCTCCCCTGATTGGTACATCCCTGCCCTTCAGACGCCCATTCCCAGGCGGGTTTGGAAAGAATAAGAATTTGACCTCAAACAGCACTTTGAGACGCACAGGAAAGAGATGCTTGTATCGAGTTTCCATGGCCCTCAGTTTTTGCCTAACAATTTGGAAGGAACTACGTTGTCATTGCACTTTGAGGGTATAATCAGGGAAGATCATAACCCATGATGATTCACAGTGCAACAAGTCACGTGAGCAAGAGGCCCTTAGTATAGCATTGCGATCTGCATAGTTTAGTATACGTGCGACAATAAGCCTTGGCGGAGCTCCAGGCAGGGGACTTACTGCCAGAGATCTGTGGCCATGTTCCATGATGAAGCACAAGGAGATGGAGTCGGGTAGCAACCAGGACTGAAGCCAAGTATTAATGAAAGCAGTTGTGTTCATACCTTCCGCCCGCTCTGGGATCCCACCACACGAATGTTATTTTGCCTGGAGCGTCCTTTACCGTCTTACGCCCATGCCATCAGCAGGGCCACAGTGTGTCGCAGGTTCTTCACTTCAGACTAACAGCTCAGTAGGGAATCCTTCGCCTCGGACAATCTGTTCTCAGTGGCAGTGCCCCTATCCACTGTATTGCGCAAGTCTTGACGGCTAAGCAAGAGGTCTGTTTGGAGCTCACCAATTTTACCCTTCACAGAGGAGTGGAGCTCCTGGATAGCTTGTAGGATGGGGACACTTCCAGTATGTGAGAGCTACACCCCTGCGTGCCAAAATGTCCGGGTGGGGGCTTCGTGTAGGAGGTGGGCTTGGTATATCTGTTGATCTTTCCCTGTAGGGAGGGCTGGAGCAGCTTATCCTTCCCCCATTGTGTCCAACTGCATATAGGGGCATCCCCGTGACCTGGTATTTAAGAGAGAGGAGGAAGAGAGGGGCACCAGGGGGCCACCCCCAAAACAACGAGGTTGCCGGTCCCCAATGTGGCATAGGCGTTTTGTCCTCTGCCTCCCTTGTCTTTGACTGTGGGGCAGCTATTAGTGTTGCTCCAATTCACCAGGACCCGAAGTGGCTGCCGAGTGATCCACTGTCCCCTATACCCAGTCAGGGACCTTGCATGTATGCAGTCCCCGCAGCCCGACATGGCCGCCAAATCCTCCAGCATCAAGTGGAGGGTGGGTTGATGCCCTGTGGTTCCCTCTGCATACTTCAGCAAAGATCTAGCAATCTCGGTGGGGCGAGGGGGCCTCCAGGAGTGCACCCCACAGACTGATGTGGCTGCCAGTTTCTCCTGGCATCGGAGGGGGGAGAGGGACAACCCCTGCACAACTACCCACCCCTAGGGTGGTGGAGCAAGTACTCAGGGGGCGCGAGCCACCATCAGCGGAGGCCAAAGTGGGCCAGAGCAACGCCAGCCTCTCCCAGGGTCAGAGGGTTGCTCCAGGGGAACCGACCCTGCGGCCCGATCCACCCACTGCAACACCTCAATCACTGGGCCTCCCGCCCAAGCTGTGTCCCCACCGTGGCCCAGCCCAGCCACCGATCAAGCTCGGAGAGCTCCCTCCCATCAGGCAAGGCTCCCTGTCAGCTGGCCTCTGGTGCCGGTAGCAGGACGGTGGCACCAACCACTCTCCTTCGTACGGCTGGCAGGCAGAGAGAGAGAGAGAGAGGGCGCCGGTATCAGCCAGCAAGGAAACCGTCCGCCACACAGCCCCCTCAGGCGGCAGTTTCCCCAGCGGCACCACTCCTCTATCACCATCCTTGTGAGGCCCGTGTGGACCTCGGAGGCCGCTGCGCTTCCAGCGGCTCTATTTCACCCCCCCCGGGCATCTAATATGTCACCAGGTCACTTGCAAACATGCGGCATGGCGATGACTACTTGTCCCTCATTGGATTTAGATGGATTAGATGCGGGCTGCAGGAGCCCGCTAAAAAGTGGCCATCGTCTTCCGAGGCCAAGCCACACCCATGTCAATGTGCTAGACATGTTGTTTGCTCTTCAGTTTTCTCGCTGGATTCCTAATCGTCACCAGTTGGAAAGGAGGTTATTGTTTTTTCGCTTTCTCTTTCCTTGCTGACAAATAACAGCCAGAATACCAAACATATTGCAAAGACTACAATAACGATAAGTCTTGTACTGCATATCACCCAACATCCTCAACAAGAATAACTTGCTGCAGCATGGCAATCTCAGTCCCTTTCTTTGAATCCAATGCTCATCTTTGGTTTGTCTTGAAAGTCATCAGTGTTCCTGAATCTGTTCAGCTCCTAAGAAAAATTCCAAAATTGAAAGTTGACAAGCTGGTGGCATCAGACAGAGCCCAGCAGTTTATCTGGTCTTTCCTTCCGCCCTTCAGTGTGAAGGATCCAGCCCAAAGCTTCTGGTAAATTATGTGTAGCCCCATACTGGTCCAAACATACTTACCTCTCACTAATTCAAGGAACGTTTCAGGACCAGAAGTTGGACAAGTATCTCCTCTCTTTAAAAAAACACCACTGACCTGGATGATCTAAACAACTTCCTCATAATCTCTGGTTCACCATTCCTGGGCACAATAATGTAAATCTGTATTAACAGTCAACTCAATCAGTTTACCTCTTAAGAACAGTCTACTTGTGGACTTCATTCTGTTTTCAGGGCTGGTTGCAGTAATGAGAAAACATTGTACAAACCATTGATGATGCTTTTCGTTCCATGCATAATGGTTATTCAAGCTTAATGATTTTGCTTGACTTTTCAACTGCATGTGATACTGTCACCTATGATACTATTTTTCACACCTTATACAACTAAATGAGTATTGATGGAAACGTTCTTGACTTCTTTACAATGTATGTAGCTAACATTTTACAACTGAATAAAAATGGCAGCTCGTTTGGCGAACTGGTCTCTGTTTCACTAAAAGTTCATCAAGGCTCCGTTTTAGATTCTGATTTCTTTATATCCTAATCCACTGGGTGATGCCCTTAAAGAATCTGACATTTTCGTACCTTGAATGTGATGATGACACTAAGCTCTATGTGAATGGTTCTTCTCAGGATGATATATCTTTATTGACCAAGTTTTGTATGACTGCCCATCACCTAAAATGAAATTCCACAAAGCTGAGTTTTCACTGATTCTCTCCCACACATCCTCTTCCCAGTTCAACAATGGTTAAAGATCTTTTAAAGACTGCTCTCTAACTATTATGCGAAGTGCCATATCACTTGGCTTCATACCAACAAATTGGCTAAAAATTTAAATGATCAGCTCAGATGGCGAGTTGGGGGATCACACCTATCATACAGTAATATGATTATAAGGAAATAATTCAAGTACTGGTTGCACCCTGATTAAATTAAGGGAATGCAATGCTCTCTGGACTTCTTAAAATTCATCTGACACCTCTCAGATCATCCCTGTAAACAGCAACCTGTCTGATCTCAGGGTTGGCCGATTGATCAGTCATTCTCTCCTTTTGTTGCCTTATTTTGAGGGTAGATCCACCTACAAAACAGCTTATGCAATTCATACATTAATCTACTCTGACCATTTGCACTATTTAGCCAAGAAGCTGATGTTCTGTGGTGGTTGCCACAACTCTGCAATTCTGACTCATTTACTGGAAACCCTCTTTCATCTTAACCTTCACTTCTTGTCCTCCTCCTTCTGGCTATCTTGAGTCATAGCTGTTCCCATGATGATTGTGTTGGTGTACTCCATCTTTATGTCTGACCTCAAACATTGACCCAATTGCATAAGCTGATCACTACTGAAGTACTCGCATCATTCCTTCCGCAAAATGGTTTTCTCAGGAACTGGCTCTCCTAAAAACTGATTGAAAGCGCCTTGAACGCCAATGGAGGGGGAACTATCTAAATGAAAATAGGATGGTATACTTAGATGCTCTTAAGCTGTATCACCAACAAATTAGGAGAGTATGGAGGGAGTTTTATTCTGAGCATATTGGAGCAGCAAAAAGTTCCACTAAGATTATTTTTAACATAGTGACACAACTGTCCTCTCTAGATCGTGTGACAGCCACTATGCCTGCCTCTACTGCTCACTGCAATAAGGTTGCAGATTTTTTTATGGGTAAGATTGACAAAATTTACACCTCCTTCCCTGAAAGTAGCAGGAACTACACCTTGGCTCCTGTCACAGATGTTCTGAGAAGTGAGGACAGTTTTGTTTTTCACCCGCCTGGAGTAAGCAATGTTCTTAAACTCATGGAAGCAGTTAAAACTGGATCGCCCTTGGATACGATCCCCCCAAAATTCCTGCTGTTAGGGAAAGAAGTAATTGCTCCGGTTCTCACCAAGCTTCTGAACCTGTCTTTTAGTTCGGGTCAGGTTCCTAGCAACTGGAAGCATGCTATGGTGGTACCACTGTTAAAAAAACCTTCTTTAGATCCTGCTCTCCCAGAAAACCTGAGACCCATTTCTCTTCTACCCTATGCTGCTAAAATCGCTGAAAAACATTTAAACAGTCAATTGTCCATATTTCTGGAAGAGAAACAGGTGCTCCATGAAACTCAGTCGGGGTTTAGATCCTTCCAGACCTGAGTGCTGCTTTTGACATGGTCTCCCACGGCCTTCTCATGGAACGGCTGCGGGAGGTCGGTGGAGGGACATGGGAGTGGATTAAACATTTTCTGGAGAATAGATCCTTCCAGGTTCTACAGCATCCCTTTAAATCCAGAGTTTGTCCTCTGACCCAAGGGGTGCCGCAGGGTTCGGCGCTTAGCCCTACGCTATTTAATATCTACATGCGCCCCTTGGCAGATATCGTGCTGAGACATGGGGTAAAACTGGTGTCATATGCCGATGACACACAGTTGATCGTTACCATGGAGCAAAAAGAGGCAGGAACGACATCTGACTTCAAGGTATGTCTGGGGGAACTTGCCAATTGGATGAGGCTCAGCTGTCTGCAGCTGAATGCGGGAAAAACGGAGGTTATGGTAGTGGGTAAAAAGCCCTATTTATGGTCACATCTTTGGTGGCCGGAGGAGCTGGGACCGACTCCGACCCCCAAGGCTAAGGTCAAGAATTTGGGAGTATGGTTCAATGACACCCTCTCTTACTCAGAGCAGATATCAGCTGTGGCTGGTGCCTGCTTTGGCATCCTTAAAATGTTGCGTAAAATCCTGGATCTACTCCCATTAGATGCCAGACGCACCATTGTACAGGCCCTTGTTACGTCCCGTCTAGGTTACTGCAACATCATGTACCTAGGGGTGACCCAAAAAAATCTGAACATCCTGCAGAAGGTTCAGAATGCCACAGCTCGGCTAATCCTGAATATTCCTAGGCGGGCTTCGATGGGGGAGGCCTTGAGGAAATTACACTGGCTCCCCATAAAGGCCAGAGTTACTTTTAAGGCTTTGTGTTTTAGCCACAGGATCTTCTAATAAGAAAGGTCCTAGCTTCCTGCACCCCCTTCTCACCGCATATAGACCTGCACGTTGCCTACGATCCTTGGGTACGGCAAAGTTGACTGTGCCTAAGGTTCGGAAGGTACGGGCTGGTGGGAGCTCTTTTGGCTTCCTTGCAGCTAAGGCCTGGAATGACCTCCCGGTTGAGTTATGGACGTGCCCGTCTGAGTCTCTGTTCCAGAAAAAACTTAAGACGTGGCTCTTCCAGCACCCCCTGGGTGGCCGGAAGTAGGCCCTGGCAGCGGTTCCTTGGGGTCTTTGGCCATAGGGCGGGTGGGCGTCTCTGGCCAGTTTTTCAGGCATTACTGGTGTTCTAGCGCGGGGACACTTCGTTTTGGAGTAACCAGCTGCTCTATAAGCTGTATAATAATAATACATGGTTTGATTACATATTTGGTGACCTACTCTTACATCACTGAGTTACACTGGGAGTCATTACATTGCAGAAGTTGACATCCAGTTATACCTTGAGATACGTTTTCCAGTATATATATATATATATGTATCTACTGGCGGTCGCCAGTAGATAGTTATAGTTAGGACCTATTATCCATAGGAAATCCGCGACATTCTATTTGCAATAACGTTGGCGCCGGTTGATGAATCTTCGCGAAAGCTTCCAACTTGTTGGGGCACTCCGGTCCGCTCCTACCCTGAAAGTCTCGGGGTGATACGTCAAGCGGGGGCCGAGAAAAAGGGGGTCCCAAAACGCGTTTTCCCATTCATTTTTCCTTAGGAACCTTTAGTCGCAGCTACAGCCCGAACTGCTGAACGGAATTACCCCAAATTTGGCAAAGAGGTAGCCCTTGGTTCAGACTGGTGCCTTTTGCTAAAATGGTGTAAATCCGTTCAGTAGTTCCTGAGAAATTCACAATTAAAATCACATATATATCTATGGGCGCGTCGGATCCGCTGCACTCTCCCGATCACGAGCTGCATGCTAATTGGCTGTCAACACTCCAAATCAGGAAGTGTTGGCAGCCATTTTGTCCCTCGGTAGAACCGAGGGACAGAAACAAGTGCGCAAAGCGCAAAAGGGGGCAGGGTAGAAACACCCTGACCCCTAGGTCTGCTCAGGGGGTCCCACAAGGACCCCCTGGGCAGAAAAAGCATTATTTTTTTTTAAATTGGCGGAATGCGCTTAGGGTGCGCGGATCCGCCGAGAAAAAAAAAGAAAGAAGTGCGCAAAACGCACAAAGGGGGCAGGGTAGAAACACCCTAACCCCCTAGGCCTGCTCAGGGGGTCCCACAAGGACCCCCTGGGCAAAAAAAAGCATTTAAAAAAAAAAAAAATCGGCAGGATGCGCTCAGGGAGCGCGGATCCTGCCGAAAAAAAAAAAATGTTAATTTGCCCCCGGGTGGGCCAAGTCCCGGGGGCATGCTGGGGGGGGGTTTATTTTATGTATGGGGGGCCTCTAAGGGCCCCCCAAGCCCCGGGGACCGCCACCACCCCTGGGGCTTTATCATTAATGGTGCGGGAGGGCTCTGAGCCCTCCCGCAGCCCCGGGGACCGCCACCTCCCCGGGGCTTTTAAAAAAAAAATTTTTTAAACCTGTGTGGGGGGGCTCCAGCCCCCCCACACGCCCCGGGGACCACCACCTCCCCGGGGCACTAAGAAAATTGAAAATGGGGGTCCGTTTTGGACCCCAAGCCCCGGGGACCACCACCTCCCTGGGGCTTTCAAAATGTAGGGAGGGGGCCGCGCGGCCCCCTCCTGGAGCCCTTGATGGCCCTGGGGTCCGCCACCCCCAGGGTCGGCTCCTGCAGTGTCCCGGGGTGCCTACCCTGGGACACTGTAGTTTGCTATGACAGGACGGGAGCCTCGCGGCTCCCGTCCTGTCATAGTAAACTTGGTTTGCATTTTGAAAGAGAGAGCAGGAAACCTGCTCTCTTTCAAAATGCAAACCAATTGCTTTTCACACGGGGAGCAGCATGTTAGCTGCTCCCCATGTGAAAGGAATGCCGGCTCCCGTAGGACACGGGAGCCGGCGGGACAGTGGGGGCTTTGGGGACCCCCCACAGTCCCCAACCAGAGGCCAGGCCCCGGGGATGGGGTCCCCGGGGCCATAGTAGCCCAGGAGGGGGGCCATGCAGCCCCCTCCCCAAATAAAAAAATAAAAAAATAATAAGGGCAAGGCCGGCCCCGGGGATGGGGTCCCCGGGGCCTTAAATGGCCTGAGGAGGGGGCCACGCAGCCCCCTCCATATTTTTATTTAAAAAGAGGGCATGCCCCGGGGGATGGGGTCCCCGGGGCCAATAGAGGCCCAGGGAAGGGGGCCACGCGGCCCTCTTCCCGTTTTTTTGTGTTTTTTTAAATAAAACAAAAAAAATGCCCAGGCCCCGGGGGATGGGGTTCCCGGGGCCAAAGTGGCCGAGGGAAGTGGGGCCATGCAGCCCCCTCCCATAAAAAAAAAAAAAACGGCATCGTGCCGGAGGCCCCGCCCCCCTCCCTGCAGTATCTGCAAACGCGCCCCCTGCCGCGTTTTAAGAAGGAAGTAATTCCCCTTGAATACTGGGGTCCCTGGGGCCAACTAGCCCACCAGGAACCTCCAGTATGCGCCAGGGGGCTGCCTTGCAGAGAGGTGTACAGAGGCCACGCTCCTTTTACACCTCTCTGCAACGCAGCTCTGTGGCGCTAATGGAGGTAGCTGGTGGGCTAGCTGCACCCCAGGGACCCTCAGGATTCAAGGGAGTTAATCCCCCAACTTAAAACGCGCCACGGGCGCGTTTGCACAGTGGTGAAGGGAGGAGGCCTGAGGTGACATGTGCAAACAGGCCCCATGGCGCGTTCTAAGATGGGGAATTAAATCCCTTCAATCTTGAGGGTCTCTGGGCCAACTAGCCCAACAGGTACATCCAGAAAGCGCCACAGAGCTGCGTTGCAGAGAGGTGTAAAAGGGGTGTGGCCTCTCTACACGTCTCTGCAACACAGCCTCTGGCGCATACTGGAGGTTCCTGGTGGGCTAGTTGGCCCCTAGGGACCCTCATGATTCAAGGGAACTTAATCCCCCAACTTAAAACGCGCCACGGGCGCGTTTGCACAGATGTCACCTCAGGCCCCGCCCTCCCTTCACCATTGTGCAAATATTCCTTTAAAATCTGCCGAACTACGAATTCTGATTTACTCACCTGTTATCAGGAGAGACCTCAGTGCTGCATCTTTCAGCCCAGTACTAATCCTGAAAAGTAATTTTAACCGTACTTACCAGTAACTTGAATTTCCTTCCATAGGATATCATTGCCTGCTTTTTGCTGAAAAAGTTTCTAAGTGTTGATTTTTGAAACATACAAATATTCCTCTAAAATCAGCCGAAATACGAATTCCGATTTACTCACCTGTTATCAGGAGAGACCTCAGTGCTGTATCTTTCAGCCCAGTACTGGTCCTGAAAAGTAATTTTAACCGTACTTTACCAATAACTTGAATTTCCTTCCATAGGCTAACATTGACTGGTTTCACTTGGAAATTCTTCTAAGTGTGGAGTTTTGGAACTTTAAAATATTCCTCTAAAATCAGCCGAAATACGAATTCCGATTTACTCACCTGTTATCAGGAGAGACCTCAGTGCTGCATCTTTCAGCCCAGTACTGATCCTGAAAAGTAATTTTAACCGTACTTACCAGTAACTTGAATTTCCTTCCATAGGATATCATTGCCTGCTTTTTGCTGAAAAAGTTTCTAAGTGTTGATTTTTGAAACATACAAATATTCCTCTAAAATCAGCCGAAATACGAATTCCGATTTACTCACCTGTTATCAGGAGAGACCTCAGTGCTGTATCTTTCAGCCCAGTACTGGTCCTGAAAAGTAATTTTAACCGTACTTACCAGTAACTTGAATTTCCTTCCATAGGCTAACATTGACTGGTTTCACTTGGAAATTCTTCTAAGTGTGGAGTTTTGGAACTTTAAAATATTCCTCTAAAATCAGCCGAACTACGAATTCCGATTTACTCACCTGTTATTAGGAGAGACCTCAGTGCTGCATCTTTTAGCCCAGCACTGACCCTGAAAAGTAATTTTAACCGTACTTACCAGTAGGAATCCATTGTCTGGTTTTCAGCAGAAAAGTTTCAAAGTGTCGATTTTCACAAACTACAAATATTCCTTAAAAATCTCCTGTATGACTTAAACGCATTCTTTCAACTGTTTACAGGAGATGCACCAGTGCTGGATCCAGGATCCAACACTGAGTAAGAAAAAGTAACGATAACAGTTTTTACCTGCTAAGTGAATTTCCTTCCATAGGATAACATTGGTGATTCTATGAGAAAAAGTTTCTAAGTGTCAACTTTTAAAATACAATAATATTCCTTAAAAATCACTACTGTAACCAAAACGCTTTTACTCAACTGTTTACAGGAGATGTCCCAGGACTGAATCTAGGATCCAGTCCTGTGGTTAGAAAAGTAATCCATAAAGTAACTAATTGCATTTAACTAGAAATTCACATTGAGCTGAATGTTGCATTGTGTTTGAAAATGTGGTGCCCATTGCAACAACTGTAACTACTGTACTTAAAAGTCTATTGCCTATGTGCAAAGTATTTAAACTAAAGTAATTCATTCTGAGAAAATATTTTTTGTAATGTATAATGTAATTACAATGTAATTTAAAAATAAAATATCTAAAAATAAATAGTTTAAAAAAATGTAGTAAATCAGTATCAAAAAAATAAATATAACAATTAATACATTTAAAAATTGTCATTTACAAAACCTTTGAAATTCACTGAAAAAAACCATAGGTTTCAGACATGTTATAGTTAGGAATTAGCATTTAAAAACCTTTGAAATTCACTGAAAAAACCATAGATTTCAGGCACGTTATAGTTAGAAATTAGCATTTAAAAACCTTACAAATTCACTGAAAAACCATAGGTTTTAGGGACAGTTATAGGTAGTTGGACATTGCACTCGTGCAAAACCCGTGGAAATTCCCCGTTATAGTTAGTTCAGCTAACTATAACTCGCGCCCCGCAATGCACTGCTGATGACGTCACATATTACATCACTCATGACATGGTCAGTGACATCACTGATGACATCACTGATGACATCTCAAATGACATTACTGATGACATCACTGATGACATCATCCACGTGATAATCTGATGCACCTCCTCACACCCTAATATAACCTTTGATACACCCACTCTAAATTACAGACTGCCATTCGCAAAACCATAGACACTCCAACACCAATAACTACATACCCACTCACTGATTCTTAGGTCTACACACACATCCACTCACTCACCCGTTCAGTCACTCATACTTACGGTCACTCAGTACAGGACTATCATATGCACTCATACTCCTATATAGACACTCAAACACCGCCACTCATCCATAGAGGTACTCACACACCTAGTCAGTCATGCAAATAATTAAACACACTGCCATTTACTCACCTATACAGTTATACACACACCAGCTCACTTACTCATACAAATACTAGCACATTCTTACGCTCTCATACAATCACTGATACAAGCACACACTCATCCATACAGTCACTCTCACAATCACACACTCTCGCTTATAGCTATTTATATACTCCAACACACATATATACTGCCTTTCACATATGTAGTTACTCACACATGTACTACTGGGACATACAATCACTCACTAACACACTCTTACACACACTTACCCACCCATACAGTCTATCACAGATGCACTCTTGAAACCATCCACCCAGTGAATCACCCACTCACACATCTATGCACAGAGTCGCACACACCCCACCCACACAAACACTCAGGCACCCATACAGATACTCAGACAACCAATCAATAACTCATATAGACACTTATGTAGCTATTCACAAACCCATGCAGCCACTTACACAGCAACAGACAGACGGATACAGACATTCACCCAGTTTAGTCACTAACCCATGCATTCAGTAAGATACGTTTAATCCCTCACTTATAGAGTTAGTCACGCACCTACTAAATCATCCATACAGACACTTATACACCCACTCATTCTTCAATACTCCTTTCCCTATATATATTAAAAAGATTTAAACTTTACAGAAACACACAGTCACTGGATGATGTCATCAGTGATGTCATCAGTGATGTCATTTGAGATGTCATCAGTGATGTCACTGACCATGTCATGAGTGATGTAATATGTGACGTCAACAGCAGTGCATTGCGGGGGCGCGAGTTATAGTTAGCTGAACTAACTATAACGGGGGAATTTCACGGGTTTTGTACAAGTGCAATGTCCAACTAACTATAACTGTCCCTAAAACCTATGGTTTTTTCAGTGAATATATATATATACACACACACACACACACGCAAAGTAGTCACAGGCGGCGCACGCTGACTGCTGGTGCAAGCGTTTGCGGCCTGACCAACTGCCCCACTTAATAAGCATAACAACGGAAATGACGCTGGACTCCCATTAGTTTGAAATTTCCAAGTTGTTTAATGATAGTTCATAATTACATGTTGCCAAACTATACCAACGCGTTTCAACTTATAAAAGTCTTATTCAGGGTAAGTGAGTCACTGTTTAATTGTTGTTGCTTTCATCCTCATACTTCTAAGAGGGGCATTCTGGGAATTATAGTGCAATTTATCCCGAAATTGGAAATAAATTGTTAAGCAAAGACTGATAGCTTAAAGTATATCAATGGGGGAAGCGTGCAGTGCCCGCTGAAATGGTTAAGTGCAGTGTGTCAAAGAGTACAAATTTCCAGCAGTTGCGTCAACGGGGAAGATAAATTGCACTACAATTCCCAGAATGCCCCTCTTACAAGTATGAGGATGAAAGCAACAGCAATTAAACAGTGGCTCACTTACCAAGAACAAGACTTTTACAAGTTGAAACGCGTTGGTAATGTTTGGCAACATGAAATTATAAACTATCATTAAACAACTTGGAAATATGAAACTCATGAGAGGGCAGCGTCATTTTCGTTGGTATTCTTATTATCTACTGGCGGTCGCCAGTAGATAGTTATAGTTAGTACCTATTTTCCATAGGAAATCCACGACATTCTATTTGAAATAACTCTCTTGCCGGTTGACAAATCTTCGCGAAATTTTCAAACTTTATGGCTTGCTCCGGTCCACTCCTACCCTGAAAGTTTCAGGGTGATTCCTCAAGCGGGGGCTGAGAAAAAAGGGGGGGTCCCAAAACGTGTTTTCCCCATTCATTTTCCCATAGGAAACTTTAGACACGGCTACAGCCCGAACTGCTGAACGGAATTACACCAAATTTGGCAAAGAGGTAGTTCTTGGTTCAGAAAGAACCCTTTTGTTAAATGGTGTAAATCCGTTCAGTAGTTGCGGAGAAATTAAAAAATAAGAGTCAAAAAATCAATTTCCCATAGGAAACTTTATGCAAGGCTACAGCCCGAACTGCTGAATGGAATTACACCAAATTTGGCAAAGAGGTAGTTCTTGGTTCAGAAAGAACCCTTTTTGTTAAATGGTGTAAATCCGTTCAGTAGTTGCTGAGAAAATCAAAAGTAAAAACACATATATATCTGGGCGGAGCCTAACCACACATGTCATCGTGAGATCTGATTGGCTGTCAGCACTTCATCCTGGAATTGCTGGCAGCCATCTTGGGACCAATATAAATGATAGTACCCCATTGAAATGCATTGTAGTGAATCGAAGATTTTGAGGGTTACCAAAAGGAGAACTATAAAGGGTGATAACAGACTTTAGTTACATTAGAATTCATTTGTTGATGGTACCATACTAATTTCAGGAATTGTGGTGTGTTCTAAGGTGATTTTACCCTGTGAAAAACCTTCTGCTGGGATATCATGAATCATGTTTGAGAGAAAACTATTTTCACATGCTTGTCCCATACAGTTTTGGAAGGTGCTCCAGAAGCTAAAATGAGAGCATATTTTCTGTAAATTCACATTATCTTTCTCAGTCATGTGAGAATGAAGTCTGACATTCTCAGTAAAACATGTACATCCAACAAGGGCAGAGACTGTCAGTTGATTCCTTAGTGTTCTACTGCAGCTTCCCAGAGTGTTCTAAAGAACAACTAGAGCGCTAACAGCCTTACTTATGACAAAAGTATGGCACACCTGAAGCCATCTTGATTGGAATAAACTGGTAACACTTAAAACATTTAATTTAAAAAGGAACAAAATGATGGGGTTCATCTTGTCATAGAAATTATGGTTAGTGCTCTGGAAAGGAAAATTAGGACATGTTTCAAGTGTGATCTCAAATATCTTCCTGTTATATTTCAACAGGAGCAGCCTGTCAGTTGATGCCTTTGTGTTCTACTGCAGCTTCCCAGAGTGTTCTAAAGAACAACTAGAGCGCTAACAGTCTTACTTATGACAAACGTATGGCACACCTGAAGCCATCTTGATTGGAATAAACTGGTAACACTTAAAACATTTAATTTAAAAAGGAACAAAATGATGGGGTTCATTTTGTCATAGAAATTATGGTTAGTGCTGTAGAAAGAAAAATTAGGACATGTTTCAAGTGTGATCTCAAATATCTTCCTGTTATATTTCAACAGGAGCAGCCTGTCAGTTGATGCCTTTGTGTTCTACTGCAGCTTCCCAGAGTGTTCTAAAGAACAACTAGAGCGCTAACAGTCTTACTTATGACAAAAGTATGGCACACCTGAAGCCATCTTGATTGGAATAGACTGGTAACACTTAAAACATTTAATTTAAAAAGGAACAAAATGAGGGGGTTCATTTTGCCATAGAAATTATGGTTAGTGCTGTAGAAAGAAAAATTTGGACATGTTTTAAGTGAGATCTCAAATATCTTCCTGTTATATTTCAACAGGAGCAGCCTGTCAGTTGATGCCTTTGTGTTCTACTGCAGCTTCCCAGAGTGTTCTAAAGAACAACTAGAGTGCTAACAGCCTTACTTATGACAAAAGTATGGCACACCTGAAGCCATCTTGATTGGAATAAACTGGTAACACTTAAAACATTTAATTTAAAAGGAACAAAATGAGGGGGTTCATTTTGCCATAGAAATTATGGTTAGTGCTGCAAAAAGAAAATTTAGTGCATGTTTTAAGTGAGATCTCAAATCCTCTTCTATTTCATTAGAAAATTCTGACATGCAGACTGAAACAATCACTTTCAATACCAGCAGTAGACTTCCAGTTAACTCCTTGGTGAGCAGTAGCTTTACTACAGTGATCTAATGAACAACTAGAGTGCTAACATTCTGAATTTATGGCAAATGTGTGACACATCTGAATGCCTTCTTGATGGAATCAAAGTAAAAAACTGAAAGCATTTCCTACTGAGGAGGCTGCAGTAAATGAGGAAATTAGGAAACTTCATAACAAAGAAGTCTTCCAAGATGGCCACCAGTGAAAAAAGAGCCCAAATGTAGCACAAATATTACCCAGATGTAGCCCACATATAGCCCAATGACAAAAGTGTGCAAAACACTTTTTATTTTTAGTTTTTTTGCAGTTTTATGTAGTACAGACTGGTCAGGTATCGGAGCGTTGCATCTTAAAACATGATCCCCCTACACTATAAAAACACCACTGCACTACCCTAAACCCTAAAACACTACCCCCAGCACGACCCCCTACACTATACAAGCACCACTGCACTATCCTAAACCCTAAAACACTACCCCCAGCATGACCCCCTACACTACACAAACACCACTGCACTACCCTAAACCCTAAAACACTACCCCAACACCACTGCACTAACCTAAATCCTAAAACACTACCCCCAGCACGACCCCCTACACTACCCAAACACCACTGCACTACCCTAAAACATGACCCCCTATACTACACAAACACCACTGCACTACCCTAAACCCTAAAACATTACCCCCAGCACGACCCCCTACACTACACAAGCACCACTGCACTACCCTAAACCCTAAAACACTACCCCCAGCACGACCCCCTACACTACACAAACACCACTGCACTACCTTAAACCCTAAAACACTACCCCCAGCATGACCCCCTACACTACCCAAACACCACTGCACTAACCTAAATCCTAAAATACTACCCCCAGCACGACCCCTACACTACCCAAACACCACTGCACTACCCTAAAACATGACCCCCTACACTACACAAACACCACTGCACTACCCTAAACCCTAAAACACTACCCCCAGCACGACCCCCTACACTACACAAGCACCACTGCACTACCCTAAACCCTAAAACACTACCCCCAGCATGACCCCCTACACTACCCAAACACCACTGCACTAACCTAAATCCTAAAACACTACCCCCAGCACGACCCCCAACACTACCCAAACACCACTGCACTACCCTAAATCATGACCCCTACACTACACAAACACCACTGCACTACCCTAAACCCTAAAACACTATCCCCAGCACGACCCCCTACACTACACAAGCACCACTGCACTACCCTAAACCCTAAAACACTACCCCCAGCAAGACCCCCTACACTGCCCAAACACCACTGCACTGCCCTAAACCCTGAAACATCACCCCCAGCAAGACCCCCTACACTGCCCGAACACCACTGCCCTAAACCCCAAAACACCACCCCCAGCATGACCCCCTACACTGCCCGAACACCACTGCACTGCCCTAAACCCTGAAACACCAGCCCCAGCACGACCCCCTACACTGCCCGAACACCACTGCACTGCCCTAAACCCTGAAACACCAACCCCTGCACGACCCCCTACACTGCCCAAACACCACTGCACTGCCCTAAACCCTGAAACACCACCCCCAGCACGACCCCCTACACTGCCCAAACACCACTGCCCTGCCCTAAACCCTGAAACACCACCCCCAGCACGACCCCCTACACTGCCCGAACACCACTGCACTGCCCTAAACCCTGAAACACCACCCCCTGCATGACCCCTACACTGCCCAAACACTATTGCACTGCCCTAAACCCTGAAACACCACCCCCAGCACGACCCCCTACACTGCCCGAACACCACTGCACTGCCCTAAACCCTGAAACATCACCCCCAGCAAGACCCCCTACACTGCCCGAACACCACTGCCCTAAACCCTGAAACACCACCCCCAGCAAGACCCCGTACACTGTCCGAACACCACTGTACTGCCCTAAACCCTGAAACACCAGCCCCAGCAAGACCCCCTACACTGCCCGAACACCACTGCACTGCCCTAAACCCTGAAACACCAGCCCCAGCAAGACCCCCTACACAGCCCAAACACCACTGCACTGCCCTAAACCCTGAAACACCACCCCCAGCAAAACCCCCTACACTGCCCGAACACCACAGCACTAAACCCTGAAACACCAGCCCCAGCAAGACCACCTACACTGGCCGAACACCACTGCACTGCCCTAAACCCTGAAACACCACCCCCTGCACGACCCCCTACACTGCCCACACACCACTGCACTGCCCTAAACCCTGAAACACCACCCCTGCACGAACCCCTACACTGCCCGAACACCACTGCACTGCCCTAAACCCTGAAACACCACCCCCCAGCAAGACACCCTACACTGCCCGAACACCACTGCACTGCCCTAAACCCTGAAACACCACCTCCCTGCACGACCCTCTACACTGCCGGGACACCACTGCACTGCCCTAAACCCTGAAACACCACCCGCAGCACGACCCCCTTTACTGCCCGAACACCAATGCACTGCCCCAAACACTGAAACACCACCCCCAGCACAACCCTCTATACTGCCCGAACACCACTGCCCTAAACCCTGAAACACCACCCCTGCATGACCCCCTACACTGCCCGAACACCACTGCACTGCCCTAAACCCTGAAACACCACCCCCAGCATGACCCCCTACACTGCCCGAACACCACTGCACTGCCCTAAACCCTGAAACATCACCCCCAGCATGACCCCCTACACTGCCCGAACACCACTGCACTGCCCTAAGCCCTAAAACACCACCCCCAGCATGACCCCTACACTGCCCAAACACCACTGCACTGCCCTAAACCCTAAAACACTACCCCCAGCACGACCCCCTACACTACCCGAACACCACTGCACTACCCTAAACCCTAAAATATTCCCCCAGCACGACCCCTACACTACCCGAACACAACTGCACTGCCCTAAACCCTAAAACACTCCCCCAGCATGACCCCCTACACTACCCGAACACCACTGCACTGCCCTAAACCCAAAAACACTCCCCCAGCATGACCCCCTACACTACCCAAACACCACTGCACTGCCCTAAACCCTAAAATACTACCCCCCGCATGACCCCCTACACTACCCAAACAACAATGCACTACCCTAAACCCTAAAACACTACCCCCCGCACAACCCCCTACACTACCCAAAGACCACTGCACTACCCTAAACCCTAAAACACTACCCCCGCACGACTCCCTACACTACCCAAAGACCACTGCACTACCCTAAACCCTAAAACACCACCTCCTACACTACACAACCACCACTGCACTACCCTAAACCCTAAAAAACTACCCCCAGCACGAACCCCTACACTACCCAAACACCACTGCACTACCCTAAACCCTAAAACACTACCCCCAGCAGTACCCCCTACACTACCCAAACACCACTGCTCTACCCTAAACCCTAAAACACTACCCCCAGCAGTACCCCCTACACTACCCAAACACCATTGCACTACCCTAAACCCTAAAACACTACCCCCAGCAGTACCCCCTACACTACCCAAACACCACTGCACTACCCTAAACCCTAAACCACTACCCCCAGCATGACCCCCTACACTACCCAAACACCACTGCACTACCCTAAACCCTAAAACACTACCCCCAGCATGACCCCCTACACTACCCAAACACCACTGCACTACCCTAAACCCTAAAACACTCCCCCCAGCACGACTCCCTACACTACCCAAACACCACTGCACTACCCTAAACCCTAAATCTACCCCCAGCATGACCCCCTATACTACACAAACACCACTGCACTACCCTAAACCCTAAAACACTACCCCCAGCACGACCCCCTTCACTACCTAAACACAACTGCACAATTTGTTACAGGCGTTTTAACGCAGGCCTGTGGTGCTTACTGGAAGTACCTGGTGGGCTAGTTGGGCCCCAGGGACCCTCAGGATTCAAGGTGACCTAATCCCCCAACTTAAAACGCGCCACGGGGCACGTTTGCACAATGGTGAAGGGATGGGGCGGGGCCTCAGGTGACATGTGCGCAAACACGCCCTGTGGTGCGTTTTAAGTTGGGGAATTAATTCCCTTGAATCCTGAGGGACCCTGGGGACCAACTAGCCCACCAGGTACCTTCAGTAAGCACAACAGAGTTGCATTGCAGAGAGGTGAAAAAGGTGCGTGGCCTCGGAACGCCTCTCTGCAACTCAGCTCTGGGGTCCTAACTGTAGGTACCTGGGGGGCTAGTTGGGCCCCAGGGACCCTCAGGATTCAAGGGGACTTAATTCCGCAACTTAAAATGCGCCACGGGGCACGTTTGCACACATGTCACCTCAGGCCCCCCCTCCCTTCACCACTGTGCAAACGCGCCCTGTAGCGCGTTTTAAGAGGTAGTTTTAATCCCCCTGCCCTATTATGTACTAGGGACTTACAGAGGAGGTCATGCTAATCATAGGGGTACCCTAACGCATAGTGTTCCCTAGTGTATGTAGGTGTTTTCACTCTATTCTAAGTGTCTTTTAGCATAGCACTGGCTCTGGTTAGTCAGAGTCAGTTACCACCAGTACCCGTCTGAAAAAGTTGTGGGCACAGGATGATTTTGCAACAAGGCCTCTTTCTGCTCCTCTGTTGGTTCTTTCTGCACATCTTTTGCTTCTTCCTGCACTTTTCTTCGTCTTTGTGGACTTCTGTTGCTTATTTCTGCATTTCTTTTGCTTCTTTCTGTGCGTTTTTTCTTCTTTCTTCACATGTCCTACCTCTGTAGGCATAGTTAGAAACTAGCATTTAAAAAACCTTTGAAATTCACTTAAAAATCATAGGTTTCAGGCACGTTATAGTTAGAAATTAGCATTTAAAAAACCTTTGAAATTCACTGAAAAAACCATAGGTTTCAGACACGTTATAGTTAGAAATTAGCATTTAAAAAACCTTTGAAATTCACTGAAAAAACCGTAGGTTTTAGGGACAGTTATAGTTAGTTGGACATTTCACTCGTACAAAACCATAGAAATTCCCCCATTATAGTTAGTTCAGCTAACTATAACTCGCGCCCCCGCAATGCACTGCTGATGACGTCACATATTACATCACTCATGACTTGGTCAGTGACATCACTGATGACATCACTGATGACATCTCAAATGACATCACTGATGACATCACTGATGACATCATCCATGTGATAATTTCATGCATCTTCTCACACCCTAATATAACTTTTGATACACCCACTCTAAATTACAGACTGCCATTCTCAAAACCATACACACTCCAATACCAATAACTACATACCCACTCACTGATTCTTAGGTCTACACACACACATCTACTCACTCACCCGTACAGTCACTCATACTTACAGTCACTCAGTACAGGACTATCATATGCACTCATACACCTATATAAACACTCACACACCGCCACTCATCCATAGAGGTACTCACACACCTAGTCAGTCATGCAAAAATTTTATCACACACCCATTTACTCACCTATTCAGCTATACACACACCAGCTCACTTACTTATACAAATACTAGCACATTCTTACGCTCTTATACAATAACTGATACAAGCACACACGCATCCATACAGCCACTCTCACAATCACACACTCTCACTTATAGCCATTTAAATACTCTAACACACATATATACTGCCTTTTACATATGTAGTTACTCACACATGTACCACTGAGATATACATTCACTCACTAACACACCCATACACACACTCACCCACCCAAGCAGTCCATCACAGATGCACTCTTGAAATCATGCACCCAGTGAATCACCCACTCACACATCTATGTACAGAGTCACCCACACCCCACCCACACAAACACTCAGGCAGCCACACAGATTCTCAGAGAACCAATCAATAACCCATATAGACACTCATGTAGCTATTCGCAAATCCATGCATCCACTTACACACCAACAAACAGACGGATACAGACATTCACACAGATTAGTCACTAACCCATGCATTCAGTAAGATACATTTAATCACTCACTTGTAGAGTCAGTCACGCACGTACTAAATCATCCATTCAGACACTTATACACCCACTCATTCTTCAATACACCTTTCCCTATATATATTAAACATATTTAAACTTTACAGAAACACACAGTCACTGGATGATGTCATCAGTGATGTCATTTGAGATGTCATCAGTGATGTCATCAGTGATGTCACTGACCATGTCATGAGTGATGTAATATGTGACGTCATCAGCAGTGCATTGCGGGGGCGCGAGTTATAGTTAGCTGAACTAACTATAACGGGGGAATTTCTATGGTTTTGTACGAGTGAAATGTCCAACTAACTATAACTGTCCCTAAAACCTATGGTTTTTTCAGTGAATATATATATATATATATTTTTCATAGGGGTCGCCTTCATTGTTGTGGATTCCTGGGGGACTGCAAGCCCCAGCCTCCATAGCGCCCTGAGCAGGAAGAGGGCTGAGCAGGACAGTAGCGCTACGTGAGCACACTGTGACACCCTTGACGCGGGACGCCTTCATTGTTGTGGATTCCTTGGGGACTGCAATGCCCAGTGCCGTGAGGAGGAGGGGCAAGAAAGACAATAGCGCTACTTAAGAACACTTTGAGCCCGGCAGTCCAGGCTGTGTCCGGGCCAAAGGTGCGCCCTTCCACCCCCGAAGGAGGCTGAACTGGCCCTCCCTCTAACATTCTCAACTTGGGATCCCTTCCTCTCTTCTTCTCACCAAGAAAGGAAATGCACTCACTATTATGTGCCAAAAGCAGATGTTTCCTCTTTTTCTGCTTGTTCAATTAACAAGTGAATTGTTTACCTCAAGGAAGGTCCCTCATTATTTTACCTTCAATTAGTTCAAGTCCTCACTAGAGTTATTGGGCCTTCCATCACCTGGATCTGAGCCATTTAAGCCCCTAATTTAATCGTACCACCTGCTACCTAATCAATTATCATCTTTACCCAAGCAACCTCTAAACTCCTCACTTGACTGGTTTATTCAATGGGCAGTGGAGTGATTAACAACGAGATAGAGTTGATTGAATGCTGCTTCTCACTCACAGCCGAGCTGTTGCCAAAATCTAGACATCGTCCACGCTAAAGTTCCAACTCCCCTCAAACACTGCTCCAGGTCCCCCCAACGTTACCTACAAACTTAACAGAGGGAATCCCATCCAGAGCTATTCTCACTCAAAACCAGGGTCAGGAGACAAGTGTTTTATTAGATGAGGGCCTACCAGTCAAACAAAAAAAGTGCCTTCCTACATCAAAATCTAAAGCCACAAGTTCTGGCCCCTGCTCATTTGTACGGTCCAATATCATTGAACAGCTATTTCGGTGATCTGACCACGAGGACTTGTTCTGTGAAAAATTGCTGAGCAAACTTACTGCATCCGTTAAATCTCAGCTGGCTCCACTTGAGGAACGGCTAGAGGACATTCCACGAATATTGTGTGGACAGTCTCTTCGCCTGCCAACCATACATCACTCCCCTGGAACAACACGATTTGACTTGGCTCCAGTAACTTGGTGGGCCACCAGTTTGTTATAACGGCACCATCAGTTGCATCCGATCCTCTGTAAGGAGCAAGGTTTACTGACTGCCACCCTCTGGCTTCCTTGTCTGTCCAACAAGATGGCCAAGGAGCTGCAAACTCTGGGAGAACTCATGAGCACAGATATGTTATTCTCACAGCGAACAGGGCTCATAACTTTAGAATTCACAGCCCCCTTAGGGGGAACAATATTCTGACCCCAACCTCGCAGCCTCCATCCAGCAATGTTATTGACCTTCCTCCAGCTGCTTGCTCCTATGCAGCAGTAATGACCCATCTTCCACTATTGCCTCAGAATGCGGCAGAATCATTTCAACAGCTTGGGAGCAAGGTTTTGCACTGGCTTCACTCTAGATTGCATTTCACCTTCTCAAATGCTCCTGACATTTTAATGGTTCATAGGGCAGAGTGGGTGGGCCCTCTAGAGAAAAACCTAGAAGGAGCTTGTGCATTAATTAACTTTAGGTATCCAAAGCTAGCACAGATCCTTTTTTTTTAAACATGGTCAAGCCGATATGCAGGGGTGTGGCATAATAAAGTTATTACCTTAGGCTATTTCTGTTGGCACTTTCAGAATATGTCTTTGAATAATCTCTGCAGTAAGGACTGTATGCCAGCCCGGTTCCAAAGTTCTACTGCCAACCTCTTTACACCCCTTGAATTCTTAAGCGAGAATGATTGACTGTCCCTTGACGAAGGATCCATCCCACCTTGGGGTCTGGTACAACCAAAGAATCTCAATCGATTATCCCTCTGCTAATGAAGCCAAAACAGTTTCCCCATTACCAGAATACAATAACCAGGCCATAGACATAGCCCAGCCTCTTAATGGTCAGGTTGATTCTGTCCCTCTTGCCAATGCCCGTGCACAATATATACTGGCTGTGGACGTCTACACACCTGATGGAGGACTGGCTTTTAGGAAGGTGTGCCAAACACCTTTTTACCTATTATGTGTGAACCAGGTGTAAAGAAACTATTTTAGAACTATTAGAGTTTAGTCTGTGAGAGTCACTTCCGCTGCTGCTCAGACAAAGTCCATCATTCCTTCTTCATTTGTTCAAAATAACCTAAGGGCCATAGGAGTTTCCCTTAATCCTATTACATCTAATAACCTTACCTCTCCTTCTGCTATATCAACACTACAGGAGGCTCATGTTAATCAGCAAACACCAATATCATTGCTTAGTTGGAATGTGGCAGGGATCAAGACACAATTAGAGGATATTGAGAGGGGGAATTTTATTGGCAATCACAGGGTCTGTCTCTTTCAAGAGAAGTGGACAGTGCAAAATGTTCAGAGGAATGGCTACAAACATTGTTTTGCCCCTGCAATTAGCTCCTCTGCTGGGAGACCCTCAGGGGGTCTGTTAATTTGGGTTAACGTTACATTGAAGTGTTCTATTGCTGAGTTGTCATTCCCTTCCCCCAATTTTCAAGGCCTCGTTCTAATGCAATCTACTAGGACACCCTTGATGTTAATATTGATAATAGAAGTGTGAGTAGGCAGGAATAATTGAGAACTATCGCCTTATTGGACATGATATTAACTTTGTATATAGCCTCACATAATGTCATCATTGCAGGGGACTTAAATTCAACGTTTGAGCCCAACAATGTCGCACAATGGGCGCAGAGGAGGATGCAGCCTGGAACATTCCTGAGTTAACATCTCATATCAGGAGCAATTTGTCTTCGGCCGCTTTGCAAATGGTGAATTTCTCCCTCACCCATGGATTACGTGTTTGTAATGGTCGTTCTGTATCAGACCTAAAACCTGCTCCAACATACCACAGAGGCAACTACACCAGTCCTATAGATTATATCCTCTTAGACCTGCGTATCTGGGGAACCATGGTGGACATGGTGATTAGACATAGACCTGCGAGCGACCACGATCCTCTGATATTAAAAGTATGTAATCTCTTGTCTCGCATATTGACTGAGGGTCCGGTGCCCAGCGGAGGGGCTTACTATAGAAGTGGTCAATAACCGAAAGAACATCAAGTGGAATGCGCTCTACTCCCCTGAGGACGTGATTTCTAGCATCTATGATAAAGTGGCTGTCCACATGGAAAAGATGTTTGAGAAATGGAATTGCCCATTTTCCATCCTTAAGGAACATAGCCTCCCATTTTTGAACCTTAAAGACCATTTTATGAAGGGCTTTAAACAAATTGTCAAGAACCCAAAATCTCAGCGGTGGTGCTCCGGTCCCTGCAGGGAGGCAAGGAGTAATTTAGTAGCCACCCTAAAGGTAGGCAATAGGAACGCTATTAGGGAGTCAAGATCAGCATACAGGCTGACTATTAAATTGGCCACGGTAATGTGGTAACAATCGATTTGGGGTGATCTTCTAGAGGCCTCATTTAAGATGGACTCAAAAACATTCTGGCAGATAGTGAGCCAAGGAGCCAAAGACCCGGTTAAACAAATGGAGTCCTTTATACAGCCCAGGGAATGGGAAGAACATTTTAAATCACTGTACCACAATCCCGCCCAGTTGCCCAACAGTTGGCCACCTTTTTTGGACACACAGCAGTTCCCTATTTCGAGAGTCCACCACTTAGATTTTCTTTTGAGGAAACTTCGACTGCAATTTGCTCCCAGAGGCAGGGCAAGCCCCAGGGTTAGATAAAATGCCTTTCAATATGTTTCGCTCTAACCTCTCAATCAGTAATCTTATAAATCCCGACTACTCACCTGTGAGGGTCTCAAGGTGCTGTGGGGGGGAGGGTCTGCAGTTCAGTCGAAGATCCAGGTCCTTCCTGAATTGCAGCAGCGATGGTGATTGCCTGAGGTGCAGAGGTATGAAGTTCCAGGTCTTCACAGAAAAGTAGGAGAAGGATCTTCCTCCAGCCACGGTCTTGCGGATCCATGGGGTGGTAGCCAGGGCCAGTTGGGCAGAGCAGAGATGTCTGGTGGGAGTGTAGCAGGAGAGACGGTGGTTGAGGTATACAGGTCCGGCATTGTGGAGGGCTTTGTAGGTGTGCGTGAGAAGCTTGAAGGTGATTCTTTTGTTGACAGGTAGCCAGTGAAGGTCTCTCAGTTGGCCGGTGATGTGGTTGTGGCATGGGATGTTCAGGATGAGTCTGTCGGATATGTATACTGGGCGGTCTGCAGCTTTCTTTTGAGTTTCTGGGTGGTGCCAGCATAGAGTGCTTTGCCATAGTCGAGTCTGCTGCTGATAAGCGTATGGGTGACGTTTCCTGGACTCTGTGAGGATCCATTTGAAGATATTACAAAGGATGTGGAGTGTGTGGAAGCAGGAGGATGAAACAATGTTTATTTTGTGATTTCATTGAGAGTGAGGAGTTCAGGATGATGCAGAGGTTTTGTGCATGGTCTGTGGGTGTGGAGGGGGGATTCCGAGCACTGCGTGCCACCAAGAGTCATCCCAGGCGGAGGGGGAGGAGCCCAGGATGAGGACTGCGGTCTTGTCTGAGTTAAGCTTTAAGCAGCTGTCCATCCAGATGGCGACTGCCTTCATCCCGTTGTGGAAGTTGCTCTTGGCGGCAGTGGGTTCATCTGTGAGCAAGAGAATCAGCTAGGTGTCGTTGGCGTAGGAGACTATGTTGAGTCCGTTGCTTCGGACGATGGCTGCACTCGGGCCATGTAGATTTTGAAGAGGGTGGGGCTCATGGAGGATCCCCTAGGCACTCCGGAACTGATCTCTGTAGGTTCAGAATTGAATGGTAGAAGTGTGACTCTCTGCATTCAGCCGGTGAGGAAGGAGCGGATTCATTCTAGGGCTTTGTCGTGAATGCGACAATCTGGGTACCATATATTAATGTTTTCTCCAGGGCAATAGCTGCAGGTGCAACCATGCCATTTGCATGGAAAGGTGTGGAAATTGTGCCAATCCACAAAAAAGGGTGTCATAACCTCCTGAGTATCTACCGCCATACTAGACTACTAGACAACCTGCAGAAAATGTTCCGCAAGCAAGTCTTGGGGCAACTAATATCTTGGATAGAGGATAATAATGTCATCTTCCCCTTCAAACTGGATTTAGGCCACAAACTGGAACCATTGACCACGCTTTGTTGGTTTTATCGATTTACAAGAGGCATTCAATCTGGTCCCAAGGGCAAAATTGTGGGAGATCCTAGTTGACATGTACCTCCGGGGCAATTTGTTGAATATAATTATGCGATTGCACTAGGGGAACTACACTAGGATCCAGTGGGGACCAATTGGGGATCTGACGCACAAGATAGATTTAGGTAAAGGTGTTCGCCATGGCTACGTTTTGGCCCCTACTATTTTTCTCTTGTTTATAAACAAATGCATAAATGATCTGCTATATTGTGTTAACTATTCCCCATCCTTGGCAAGCAAAAAGGATCAGCTTTGTTTTTTGCCAATGGCACATTGCTGCTCTCCAAAACATGCATGGGTCTCCAGACACTGATGGGTAGGTTTTTACATCTTTTGTGACACCTAAAGGCTATAGATAAATGCTCTAAAGACTAAATTTATGGTTTGCTCTAAAAAGAAGAGATTGGACTAGGTAGTGCTCCACTAGAGAGAGTATCGGAATTTGACTATTTGGGGATCGAATTGTCAAATAATGAGTCCTGGGGATCCCTAAATCCGTTCACCAATTATTCACAGAGCATCTGCCATTGTGAAGTTTGTCAAAAGAGCCCCATCTTACCCAATCTCCCCCATGATTCAGATCTATAATGCCCAAGTCAAGAGCGCTGCATTGCATGGCACCAAGTTGTGGGGTTAGTGCAACTGCTCACTTCCGGGGGTGAGTGAAAATAACTTTATAAGGGCTGTCACGTGACTCCATCACTGTCACTCAGACTGGATCTTGCCCATAAGCCTATTACAGAAGAGGCGAGACTGCTACCTCTAACGCACTGGCTTTGGGCATGGTCCACAGAGACTTTAAAGCTAAACAGAGAGGCCCTAAGTGAGGTCATAGCCCAAAAAGATTCCTATAAAATCCCCTGGCTGGCATACATTAAACAGACCTTTAACAGTTTGGGTAGCCTATGGAGCGCCCCCTCATCCATCAACAGTAATGTTAAAGACTCAGTCAAGTGGGCAAACTGGACAAACGTCATTCCACTCATTGAGTCCTCCGATTCTACAGGTAACCAAAGCCTTTTTATGCATAAGAATGTATTTGAATTTGAGTATGTCCTATTATATTAACCCGTCTTGGGCACATTCCCTTTTCCTGCAGTTTCGTTCTGGTGTTCTTCCAATGGGCGCTTATACATCACTGTGGGCCTTGTGGACTGAAAAGTCTAACCTTTGTCCAGTTTGCTGTTCTACGTATGACTCACAGGAGCATCTCTTATTCTTCTTCAGGGCATATTCTAGATAGAGATCTAGGTGGATTGCACCAGTGTGTCAGACCTTTGTGTTGACCAATCTTGTTAACTCACTGAGAATATGCAAAAGAGACACAAGGGTGGCTGTGGTGTTTGCAGTGGCCAAGTTCATTATTTCTGCATGGTCGACGTTTTAGAAGATCATAGGCCCTGCTGAGATCTTGTATTAGCAAAGGTAGCCTTCATTAATTTCAATCACCTGCAGGATAGGATTGAAGTTAAAATGTTATGTTTTGTGGATTTATATAGCGCACTTATCGCCTGAGGAGTATCCAGGTGCTCAGTAGATGAGTAGGCTGATGGGGCACCTAGTTGAATAGCCAGGACTTTGTTTCCTGCTGAACTTGAGTAGGGACGGGGAGGTCCTGATGTGGTATGGAAGGTCGTTTTAGGATTTGGCGGCGAAGTAGGAGAAGGAGCATCCTCCTGATTTGCTCCTGCAAATGTGGGGTATTTGCTTGAAGTGGAGTGTGGCTTGGTGGAAGTTGAGGCGAAGTTTGAGATAGGCAGGTTTGACATTCTGCAGGGCTTTGTATGTGTGGGTGAGCAGCTTGAACTGGCATTGCTTCTTGATTGGTAGCCAGTGTAGCTCTCTGAGGTGGGGAATGATGTGTGCGCTGTGGAGGATATTGAGGATGAGACTGGCAGCGATCTGTGTGGTCTGGTGTCTTTGCATGAGTTGATTTGTGATGCCGGTGTAGAGTGTGCTGCCGTAGTATGGTGATAACGGCCTCGGTGAATATGCATCTGGTTTTAGTGGGGGCCATTGGGCTATTTTGCAGAGCATACATAGGATGAAGCAGCAGGAGGAGGTGACGGTGTAAATTTGTTTGGTTATCATGAGTCTGTTGTCTAAGATTATGCCAACGCTTTTGGCATGGTCAGTGGAAGCCCACCAGGAGGAACCCAATGGAGGACTCTTGTTCCTGAAGATCAGGACTTCAGTTTTATCCTTGTTGAGTTTTAGGCAGTGCTGTTTCATCCAGTTTGCTAAGTTTGACAAGCTGGTGGTGAAGATGGTCCTAGTGGTTTGGTTGTTGTCTGTGAGGGAAAGGATGAGCTGGGTGTCGTCTGCATAGGAGAGAATTTTGATTCTGTGGAATCTTATGACGTGGGCGAATGGCGCCATGTAGATGTTGAAGAAGGTAGGGCTCAGTGAAGATCGCTGAGAAACTCTGCATTTGAGGTTCTTGGGATTGGAAGTGTAGGGCAGGAGCCTGACTCACTGGGTCCTCTCTGAGAGAAAAGAAGCCAGCCATCTAAGGGCAGGTCCATGTACTCCAGAGTTGTGGAATCTTTTGAGGAGGGTGCTATTGGAAACGGTGTTTAAGGCTTTGGAGAGGTCAATTAGTATGAGTGCTGCGGTTTCCCGTTTTTACATGATGGTCCGAATGTTGTCAGTAGCTGCGATGAGAGTGGTTTTCATGCTGAGGTTGTTGCAGAAACCATACTGCGAGATGTCTAGTAGGTGGTGGTGTTCAAGATGTTTAGAGGGTTGTTTGCTGATAGCTTTTTCCACGACTTTGGATGGGAAGGGCAGGAGTGAGATGCGTCTGTATTCTAAGCCCTTTTGGGTGTGTCGTGGGTTTTTTCAGGAGGGCTGTGATTTCTGCGTGTTTCCAGTTGTCCAGGAAGGTTCCACTTTGAATGGAGGAGTTGATGGTGGTGAGGTGAGAGCTGATCAGTGTTCCTCCTAGGTTGTAGATGTGGTGGGGGCAAGGGTTGGTGGGGGTCCAGAGTAGATTGTTCTCATGATTTCAGTGGTGTCTTCTGGGGTGACAGGTTTCCAGTTTGTGAAATGGTGGTCCAATTTGGTGGTGGTGGGCAGCTGATTGATGAGTTCTTGTGCCTTGCGTTGGGGGTCGAAGTTGCTATAGATCTTGAGGATTTTGTTGTGAAAGGAAAAGGAGAGCTTGTCACTGAGGTCTTGTGAAGGGGTGATGGAGTTGGTGGCAGCTTGGGTGTTGAATTCTTTAATGATGTTGAAGGGCTCTTTGCAGTTGTTAGATCTGTTTTCCAATCTGAGAGCCAGGGCAGTTTTTCTTGCCTCGTTGAGTTGGGTTTGATATTTCCTGAGCACTGACTTGTAAGTGTTTCTTGCAGTGGTGTCCCAGCTGGTTCTCCATTTTCTCTCCAGCTGTTTGCAGTGCTGTTTGGCGTTTCAAAGGCTTTCGGTGTACCAGCTGGCTGGTCTGTTGGCTCTCGAGTGTCTGACATTCTTCAAGGGGGCAAGGGTGTATGCGTCGGTAGCTATCTGGTTGTTGAAGGCTTTCATGTCAGCATGCAGGTCGCCAATGATGTTTGGTTGTTGGGCATTGAGGGTGTTTGTCCAGTCTGTGCCCTTTATCTTGTTCTAGCTGTGCCTGAGGTTGTTAGTAGTCTTGACTGTGAGGGGTTGGGGTGCTTTGATGAAGAAGTGGAAGATGGAGTGATCTGTCCAAGTGAGCGGAGTGAGGTGGCTGAACTTAACCTTGCTGCTGGCTGTGAAAATGGGATTGAGGGTGTCTCCTGCATTGTAGGTAGGGCCTTGGATGATCTGGGTGAGTCCCAGGACGAGGATCTCGGGTAGGGCAGTGGAGTTGAGATCTTTTTGGTCATCGAGATGGAAGTTGAGGTTGCAGAGTAAGATGAAGTCGTACAAACTGATGTTGATGGGGGCGATGAGGTCTGTGAGGAGATTGCTGAAGGTGGCACATGGTCTGAGGGCATTGGTAAGCTTGGGTGCCTTTGAGGGTGGTGTGGTTGCCAGTTTGTAGTCAGAAGTGCATATTTTCCATTAAGGTTGTGTACTCGTATGTGGAGGGGGTGCAGGTGATGGATTCCTTGTCAATGACAGTGAGTCCTCCTCCTGGCTTGTTTGATCTGTCCTGGCGGGAGATCTTGTAGCCCATTGGAATGGCTGGGGCGATGGTGGGGCCGATGTGGGGTTTAGCCATGACTGTCAGGAAGAGGATTTCTGGGGAGTGCATATTGATGGTGTCCCAGATCTCGGTGGCATGTTTGTTTGTCTAATGCCTGTTCAGGTGTGGCCCAGCTTGGGTACTCACCCCCACAAATTGTATTTTACAGACTTGTAATAATAAATTGATTTTTAATGATTGATTGGATATTTCCTGGGCATTATTTGTGTCCCAGATTTAATGGTTTCTGTATCTATTGCCTAGGAACCCTTGTTCCTTATAACAAGTTAAAAACTGTAGCAAAAACATTATCAACAGTCAAAATAATAGTGTCCTTCTAGTAGTGCTGAGAGTTCTGGTGTTGCGGAGCATGCATGCCATGTGTTTCGAGTGGGGTGGGCTTATAGGTGCAGGTGAAATGGGAGCACATGCATGAGAAAGGTCTTACTGTGGAATGAGGTGAGGCTCGGAAGCAGCTGTTGTGGCAGCTTCATGTGGGAGGTCGGACCAGGCTAAATGACACTGGGCCCGGTCCATGCACAGATGGGTGCAGACAGGCTTGCCATTGGCACACGCACCACCTGCATGGTTGTGCAGCAGCCTCAGTTAAGTAGGTCCTTGGAGGAGGGAGCATGGGTGCAGAGTGCGAGGTATGAAAGGGCGAGGTGCAGGATGTGAAAGAAGGCACACGAGGGGAATGCAAGTAGGGAGAGGCAGGAAGGTGCTGGAGGGGGAGGTGCGAGAGCACAGGAGAAACGAGAGGAGAATGGGCGCTAAGGAAAAGCGAGCACATGGAAAACAAGCAAAAGAGGCATAAACCAAGAGAGTTGAGAGTGGAAAATTGACACAAAGAGAGAGAGTGGAAAGGGAAAACGGGCCCAGAGAGGCAAAAAGAGAGAGAGTGTAGAGAATGGGCACAAGTACAAAGGAGCAGAGATCGATAGATAAAAAGAACAAGAACGAGTCAGGGAGGCCGTGTCCAAAGGGCCTTAAACCAGTCCAGGTAAGTGGGAGCTTTGTCCTAGGCACTACTAGAAGGACACTATTATTTTGACTGTTGATAATGTTTTTGCTACAGTTTTTAACTTGTTATAAGGAACAAGGGTTCCTAGGCAATAGATACAGAAACCATTAAATCTGGGACACAAATAATGCCCAGGAAATATCCAATCAATCATTAAAAATCAATTTATTATTACAAGTCTGTAAAATACAATTTGTGGGGGTGAGTACCCAAGCTGGGCCACACCTGAACAGGCATTAGACAAACAAACAGGCAAAAACAGTTTGTGACAGAAAAAGGAACACAAGATCAAAGTCACACTTTTTTAAAACACAACACTAGTGCACCAAAAAGTACATTTTACATAATCAGCCGGGTCAGAGTGGTAAGGTCGATGACGATTCGATCCCTTAGAAATATAGGATCATTATCAGGACAATGCAATGTTTGCCTGAACTGATAAACCAAAATGGGAACAAGTTAATCATTATAAGTGCCTGTAAAAACAAGGAATGGGGGGTGGAGTTAAAGAAAAAGGAAGAGAAATAGAGAAAAGTGGAGAAATAAATAAATTTTTGCAAAATATAAGTCCGAAAATCCAGCAATAAGTGTGAGATCCATGCAAGGGGACCTCCATACTGTGAGCAATTGTGACAGAACTATGTGGAAGAACACATATGGTTCCTATAAGGGTGATATGGAGTGGAGCAATAATGTAAGATGACTGGCTATAGACTATAGTGCTCTGCTACTTCCAGTTGATATCGTATCGGTGTGGATCTAATTGCAATTTCAGTGAACCAAATTACATGCAGAGTGAGGAATAGCATTCGCGAAAACCAACCATCCCAACGACAATGGGATCATCCTAGTTTGAACATAAGGGGCACTCCACCCGAATGTGGCCACAAAACAGTGGGGCGGAGGGTCCCAAATTTGCGATTTCCAGGTTAATTCCAATAGGAAAATTTGATCTCCTCTACAGGGAAAATGGCTAAATGGAATTACACCAAATTTGGCAAAAAAATTAAAACTTTACTCAGAAAATGTGCTTTTTGTGATCTAGTGTAAATCTTTTCAGCCATTTTTGAGAAATTAGCATTTAAAGAGGGGCTCAGGTTAGGCATGAAGGGGTTAAAAGTTGGGTACATCTCGACCATTGGTGTCCAGATATGCTTTGACTGGTCAATTTAAAGGGGACTAGCCAATCTGATTGGCTGACCACCACATAAAAAATATGTTGTGGTAGCTAAAACTGACTCTAGGACGTAGTCTCTGCATCCTGAAGCTGAATTTAGAAAACATAAAGGGGCAGGATGAGCACACCCTGGCCCCCAGGGGCATGTGTGGGGGCAGGCAGAGGATCTTACCACTTGATTTGCTTACAACAACACGTTGAGGCAGCCAATACAAAATTCAAGGACATGATCTTCACTGAAATGTATTGTAGTGGATACCAGGTTTTGGGGGTCACAAACAGGAGCACATATAAAGGATGATAACAAATTTAAGTCACAATATAAATCATTTGTTGCTGGTGTTATACTTATCTTAGCAATTCCGGTAAACTTTCAAGTGACTTTACCCTGTAAAAAATGCAGACCCTCTGCTAGGATTTGATGAACCATGTTTGAGAGAAAAACGTTTTTCTCATGATTTTCTCATAGAGGTTATTGAACGTAATCCAGAAGCTAAACTGAGAGCACACAATCTTACTCCGCCATATCAGAATAAAGACTTGTATTCGGAGTAAGACATGTACTTCAAACAGAAGCAGCAGTCCGTCAGTTGGTTTTTCACAGTGCTGTAATGAGCAACTAGAGAGCTAACCTTCTTTATATATGACAAAAGTGTGGCACGCCTGAAAGTCATCTTGATGGAATCAAAGCTGTAAAACTGATAGCCTTTCCTTTCAAAATTAATGAAACATGGGGGTTGATTGTGTAATAGAAATTGTGGTTAGTGCTCTAGAAAGCTTAAAATATCTTCCTCATCCATGTCAGTATTACATTTACATGCATGCTGACTGAAACATGTACTATCAACACCAGCAGAAGTCTTGCCAGTTAACTCCTGAGTGATCAACTGCAGCTTCACCACAGACTTCTACTGAGCAAGTAGATCACTAAACTGTATTTATGACAAAAGTGAAGCACACCTGAACATCATCTAGGCCGAACCAAAGCTGTAAAACTGAATGCATTTCCTACAGATGAGTCTGCAGTAAACAAACAAAATGATGGGGTTCTTTTTGTCATAGAAATTATGGTTAGTGCTCTAGAAAGCTAAAATGATGACACTTTTTGTATGAGTTCTCAAATATATTCCTCATTCATTTCAGTGAAACATTCCGAAATGCAGCGAGAGAAATGTACTTTCAACGCTAGTAGCAATCTGTCAGTAAACACCCTAGGGTTCAAGTGCAGCTTCACCACAGAGTTCTAATGAACAACTAGAGCACTAACATTTCTTAATGACGAAAATGTGGAGCACCTGAATGTAATCTTGATGGATTCAAAGCTGTAAAACTGAAAGGAATTTCCAACAGAGGATAGTGCAGTAATTGAACAAAAGGAGAGGTTTCCTTTTGTCATAGAAATTATAGTTAATGCTCTAGAAAGCTAACATGCAGACCCATTTTCTGTGAGTTCTCAAATATCTTCCTCATTCATTTCAGCAAAACATTCTGACATGCAGAGTGAAACGCACTTCCAACACCAGGAGCATTTAGTCACTTAACTCCCCAGTAATCAACTGGGGCAATACCACCAACGTTCTAACTAACAATTAGAGTGCTGACATTTTAAATTCAAGGCAAAATAGAGGCACTCCAGAATGCCATGTTGTTGACATATGAGCTGTTCAATTTAAAGTCTTTCATGAAAAGGCTGAAATAAAAGAGAACTGAGATGTTAACGCAGGTATGAAACCAGTGGATTAAAAATGAGAGGAAAGTTATGGGGGTTTATTAATTTGAGGCATAATGTATGTTTAAAGGGGCTAAAACTTGTTAAAGAGGGAGGCATCTGCGTTAGAACAGCATCCCGTTTCCAAACCTGTTTATTTAACCTACCCATTTATCATCTCAGTGACATAACAGAGCCCCTATTTTAAAACAGTAACATATATATATATATTCACTGAAAAAACCATTGGTTTTAGGGACAGTTATAGTTAGTTGGACATTGCACTTGTACAAAACCCGTGAAATTCCCCCGTTATAGTTAGTTCAGCTAACTATAACTCGCGCCCCACAATGCACTGCTGATGACGTCACATATTACATCACTCATGACATGGTCAGTGACATCACTGATGACATCTCAAATGACATCACTGATGACATCATCCAGTGACTGTGTGTTTCTGTAAAGTTTAAATATTTTTAATATATATAGGGAAAGGCGTATTGAAGAATGAGTGGGTGTATAAGTGTCTGTATGGATGATTTAGTAGGTGCGTGACTAACTCTATAAGTGAGTGATTAAACGTATCTTACTGAATGCATGGGTTAGTGACTAAACTGGGTGAATGTCTGTATCCGTCTGTCTATTGCTGTGTAAGTGGCTGCATGGGTTTGTGAATAGCTACATGAGTGTCTATATGAGTTATTGATTGGTTGTCTGAGTATCTGTATGGGTGCCTGAGTGTTTGTGTGGGTGGGGTGTGTGCGACTCTGTGCATAGATGTGTGAGTGGGTGATTCACTGGGTGGATGGTTTCAAGAGTGCATCTGTGATAGACTGTATGGGTGGGTAAGTGTGTGTAAGAGTGTGTTAGTGAGTGAATGTATGTCCCAGTGGTACATGTGTGAGTAACTACATATGTGAAAGGCAGTATATATGTGTGTTGGAGTATATAAATAGCTATAAGCGAGAGTGTGTGATTGTGAGAGTGACTGTATGGATGAGTGTGTGCTTGTATCAGTGATTGTATAAGAGCATAAGAATGTGCTAGTATTTGTATGAGTAAGTGAGCTGGTGTGTGTATAACTGTATAGGTGAGTAAATGGCAGTGTGTTTAATTATTTGCATGACTGACTAGGTGTGTGAGTACCTCTATGGATGAGTGGCGGTGTTTGAGTGTCTATATAGGAGTATGAGTGCCTCTGATAGTCCTGTACTGAGTGACCGTAAGTATGAGTGACTGTACGGGTGAGTGAGTGGATGTGTGTGTGTAGACCTAAGAATCAGTGAGTGGGTATGTAGTTATTGGTGTTGGAGTGTCTATGGTTTTGCGAATGGCAGTCTGTAATTTAGAGTGAGTGTATCAAAGGTTATATTAGGGTGTGAGGAGGTGCATCAGATTATCACGTGGATGATGTCATCAGTGATATCATCAGTGATGTCATTTGAGATGTCATCAGTGATGTCACTGACCATGTCATGAGTGATGTAATATGTGACGTCATCAGCAGTGCATTGCGGGCGCGAGTTATAGTTAGCTGAACTAACTATAACGGGGAATTTCACGGGTTTTGTACGAGTGCAATGTCCAACTAACTATAACTGTCCCTAAAACCTATGTTTTTTTCAGTGAATTTGTAAGGTTTTTTAAATGCTAATTTCTAACTATAACGTGCCTGAAATCTATGGTTTTTTCAGTGAATTTCAAAGGTTTTTTAAATGCTAATTCCTAACTATAACATGTCTGAAACCTATGGTTTTTTTCAGTGAATTTCAAAGGTTTTGTAAATGACAATTTTTAAATGTATTAATTGTTATATTTATTTTTTTGATACTGATTTACTACATTTTTTAAAACTATTTATTTTTACATATTTTATTTTTTAAATTACATTGTAATTACATTATACATTACATTACAAAATATACTTTCTCAGAATGAATTACTTTAGTTTAAATACTTTGCAAATAGGCAATAGACTTTTAAGTACAGTAGTTACAGTTGTTGCAATGTGCAACACAATTTCAAACACAATGCAACATTGAGCTCAATGTGAATTTCTAGTTAAATGCAATTAGTTACTTTATGGATTACTTTTCTAACCACAGGACTGGATCCTAGATTCAGTCCTGGGACATCTCCTGTAAACAGTTGAGTAAAAGCGTTTTGGTTACAGTAGTGATTTTTAAGGAATATTATTGTATTTTAAAAGTTGACACAAAAACTTTTTCACATAGAATCACCAATGTTATCCTATGGGAGGAAATTCACTTAGCAGGTAAGTAGTGTTATCGTTACTTTTTCTTACTCAGTGGTGGATCCTGGATCCAGCACTGGTGCATCTCATGTAAACAGTTGAAAGAATGCGTTTAAGTCATACAGGCGATTTTTAAGGAATATTTGTAGTTTGTGAAAATCGACACTTTGAAACTTTTCTGCTGAAAACCAGACAATGGATTCCAATGGAAGGAAATACAAGTTACTGGTAAGTACGGTTAGAATTACTTTTCAGGGTCAGTGCTGGGCTAAAAGATGCGCACTGGGTTCTCTCCTGATAACAGGTGAGTAAATCGGAATTCGTAGTTCGGCTGATTTTAGAGGAATATTTGCACAATGGTGAAGGAAGGGGGTGGGGCCTGAAGTGACATGTCTGCAAACACGCCCTGTGGCGCGTTTTAAGTTGGAGAATTAATTCCTCCTCAATCCCGAAGGGTCCCTAGGGGCCAACTGGCCCACCAGATACCTCCAGTATGCGCCAGAGAGCTGCGTTGCAGAGAGGTGTTCAGAGGCCACGCCCTTTTTACAACACTCTGCAATGCAGCTCCGTGGCGCTTACTGGAGGTACCTGGTGGGCTAGTTGGCCCCCAGGGACCCTCAGGATTGAAGAGGATTTAATTCCCCATCTTAAAACGCGCCACGGGGCCTGTTTGCACACATGTCACCTGAAGCCACGCCCCTCCCTTCACCACTGTGCAAATGCGCCCCGTGGCGCGTTTTAAGTTGGGGGATTAAGTCCCCTTGAATACTGAGGGTCCCTGGAGTCCAACTAGCCCACCATGTACCTCCAAAGCGCCACAGAGCTGCGTTGCAGAGAGGTGTAAAAAGTGGCGTGGCCTCTGTACACCTCTCTGCAACGCAGCCCCTGGCGCATACCAGAGGTTCCTGGTGGGCTAGTTGGCCCCAGGGACCCCAGTATTCAAGGGGAATTACTTCCCTTCTTAAAACACGCCAGGGGGCGTGTTTGCAGACTGCTGCAGGGAGGGGGCGGGGCCTCCGGCACGATGCTGGTCTTTTTTTTTTTTGTTGCTTTTTTCTGCCCAGGGGGTGCTTGTGGGACCCCCTGAGCAGACCGAGGGGGTCAGGGTGTTTCTACCGTGCCCCCTTTGTGCGTTTTGCACACTTGTTTCTTGTGTTTTTTTTTTTTAATCGGCGGGATCCGCGCACCCTAAGCGCATCCCGCCGATTTAAAAAAAAAATGCTTTTTTCTGCCCAGGTGGTCCTTGTGGGACCCCCTGAGCAGACCTAGGGGGTCAGGGTGTTTCTACCCTGCCCCTTTTTTGCGTTTTGCACACTTGTTTTACTGCTTTCTTGTTCCTCGGTTCTACAGAGGAATAAGATGGCTGCCAACACTTCCTGGTTTGGAGTGTTGACAGCCAATTAGCATGCAGCTCGTGGTCGGGAGGGTGCGCGGATCCATCGCGGCCATAGATATCGAAACTTTTATTTTGGATTTTCTCAGCAACTACTGAACGGATTTACACCATTTTTAAAAAGGGTGCTTTCTGCACCAAGCACTACCTTTTGCCAAATTTGGTGTAATTCCGTTCAGCAGTTTTTGCTGTAGCCTTGCATAAAGATTCCTATGGGAAATTGATTTTTTCACTCTTATTTTTTGAATTTCTCCGCAACTACTGAACGGATTTACACCATTTAAAAAAGGTCGCTTTCTGAACCAAGCGCTACCTTTTTGCCAAATTTGGTGTAATTCCGTTCAGCAGTTCGGGCTGTAGCCGTGGCTAAAATTTCCTATGGGAATTAACATGGAGAAAACACGTTTTGGGACCCCCCTTTTTCTCGGCCCCCGCTTGATGAATCACCCCAAAACTTTCAAGACAGGAGCGGACCGGAGCGCCCCACTAGTTTTGAAAATTTTGCGATGATTCGTCAAACGACACCAAAGTTATTGGGAATAGAATGTTACGGATTTCCTATGGATAATAGGTCGTAACTATAACTATCTACTGGCGACCGCCAGTAGATAGTTATAGTTAGGACCTATTTTCCATAGGAAATCCGCAACATTCTATTTGAAATAACTCTTGCGTCGGTTGATGAATCTTCGCGAAATTTTCAAACTTTATGGCCCGCTCCGGTCCGCTCCTATCCTGAAAGTCTCGGGGTGATTCATCAAGCGGGGCCAGAAAAAGGGGGTCCCAAACGTGTTTTCCCATTCATTTTCCCATAGGAAACTTTAGCCACGGCTACAGCTCGAACTGCTGAACGGAATTACACCAAATTTGGCAAAGAGGTAGTTCTTGGTTCAGAAAGAACCCTTTTTGTTAAATGGTGTAAATCCGTTCAGTAGTTGCTGAGAAAATCAAAAGTAAAACCACATATATATCTATGGCCACGTAGGGTCCGCGCACCCTCCTGATCACGAGCTGTATGCTAATTGGCTGTCAGCACTCCAAATCAGGAAGTATTGGCAGCCATCTTGTTCCTCGGTAGAACCGAGGAACAAGAAAGCAGTAAAAAAAAGTGTGCAAAACGCAAAAAGGGGGCAGGGTAGAAACACCCTGACCCCCTAGGCCTACAAGGAGTGTGGAGTTTTGGAACTTTATAATATTCCTCTAAAATCAGCCGAACTACGAATTCCGATTTACTCACCTGTTATCAGGAGAGACCTCAGTGCTGCATCTTTGAGCCCAGTACTGATCCTGAAAAGTAATTTTAACCGTACTTACCAGTAACTTGAATTTCCTTCCATAGGATATCATTGCCTGCTTTTTGCTGAAAAAGTTTCTAAGTTTCGATTTTTGAAACATACAAATATTCCTCTAAAATCAGCAGAACTACGAAGTACGATTTACTCACCTGTTATCAGGAGAGACCTCAGTGCTGCATCTTTGAGCCCAGTACTGATCCTGAAAAGTAATTCTAACCGTACTTACCAGTAACTTGAATTTCCTTCCATAGGCTAACATTGACTGGTTTCACTTGGAAATTCTTCTAAGTGTGGAGTTTTGGAACTTTATAATATTCCTCTAAAATCAGCCGAACTACGAATTCCGATTTAATCACCTGTTATCAGGAGAGACCTCAGTGCTGCATCTTTGAGCCCAGTACTGATCCTGAAAAGTAATTCTAACCATACTTACCAGTAACTTGTATTTCCTTCCATAGGAATCCATTGTCTGGTTTTCAGCAGAAAAGTTTCAAAGTGTCGATTTTCACAAACTACAAATATTCCTTAAAAATCGCCTGTATGACTTAAACGCATTCTTTCAACTGTTTACAGGAGATGCACCAGTAATGGATCCAGGATCCACCATTGAGTAAGAAAAAGTAACGATAACACTGCTTACCTGCTAAGTGAATTTCCTCCTATAGGATAACATTGGTGATTCTATGTGAAGAAGTTTCTAAGTGTCAACTTTTAAAATACAATAATATTCCTTAAAAATCACTACTGTAACCAAAACGCTTTTACTCAACTGTTTACAGGAGATGTCCCAGGACTGAATCTAGGATCCAGTCCTGTGGTTAGAAAAGTAATCCATAAAGTAACTAATTGCATTTAACTACAAATTCACATTGAGCTCAATGTTGCATTGTGTTTGAAATTGTGTTGCCCATTGCAACAACTGTAACTACTGTACTTAAAAGTCTATTGCCTATTTGCAAAGTATTTAAACTAAAGTAATTCATTCTGAGAAAGTATATTTTGTAATGTAATGTATAATGTAATTATAATGTAATTTAAAAAATAAAATATCTAAAAATAAATAGTTTAAAAAATATAGTAAATCAGTATCAAAAAAATAAATATAACAATTAATACATTTAAAAATTGTCATTTACAAAACCTTTGAAATTCACTGAAAAAAACCATAGGTTTGAGGCACGTTACAGTTAGGAATTAGCATTTAAAAAACCTTTGAAATTCACTGAAAAAACCATAGGTTTCAAGCACGTTATAGTTAGAAATTAGCATTTAAAAAACCTTTGAAAATCACGGAAAAAACCATAGGTTTCAGGCACGTTATAGTTAGAAATTAGCATTTAAAAAACCTTAGAAATTCACTGAAAAAAACCATAGGTTTTAGGGACAGTTATAGTTAGTTGGACATTGCACTCGTACAAAACCGGTGAAATTCCCCGTTATAGTTAGTTCAGCTAACTATAACTCGCGCCCCCGCAATGCACTGCTGATGACGTCACATATTACATCACTCATGACATGGTCAGTGACATCACTGATGACATCACTGATGACATCTCAAATGACATCACTGATGACATCATCCATGTGATAATTTCATGCATCTTTTCACAGCCTAATATAACTTTTGATACACCCACTCTAAATTACAGACTGCCATTCTCAAAACCATAGACACTCCAACACCAATAACTACATACCCATACACTGATTCTTAGGTCTACACACACATCCACTCACTCACCTGTACAGTCACTCATACTTACGGTCACTCAGTACAGGACTATCATATGCACTCATACACCTACATAGACACTCACACACTGCCACTCATCCATAGAGGTACTCACACACCTAGTCAGTCATGCAAATAATTAATCACACTGCAATTTAATCACCTATACAGTTATACACACACCAGCTCACTTACTCATACAAATACTAGCACATTCTTACGCTCTTATACAATCACTAATACAAGTACACACTCATCCATACAGCCACTCTCACAATCACACACTCTCACTTATACCCATGTATATACTCCAACACACATATATACTGCCTTTCACACATGTAGTTACTCACACATGTACCACTGAGATATACATTCACTCACTAACACACCCATACACACACTCACCCACCCATACAGTCCATCACAGATGCACTCTTGAAACCATGCACCCAGTGAATCACCCACTGATACATCTATGTGCAGTCACACACACCCCACCCACACAAACACTCAGGCACCCATACAGATACTCAGACAACCAATCAATAACTCACATAGACACTCATGTAGCTATTTACAAACCCATGCAGCCACTTACACACCAACAGACAGACGGATAAAGACATTCACACAGTTTATTTACTAACCCATGTATTTAGTAAGATACGTTTATTCACTCACTTATAGAGTCAGTCACGCACATACTAAATCATCCATCCAGACACTTATACACCCACTCATTATTCAATACACCTTGGCATATATATTAAACATATTTAAACTTTATAGAAACACAGTCACTGCATGATGTCATCAGTGATGTCATTTGAGATGTCATCAGTGATGTCATCAGTGATGTCACTGACCATGTCATGAGTGATGTAATATGTGACGTCATCAGCAGTGCATTGCGGGGGCGCGAGTTATAGTTAGCTGAACTAACTATAACGGTGGAATTTCACCGGTTTTGTACGAGTGCAATGTCCAACTAACTATAACTGTCCCTAAAACCTATGGTTTTTTCAGTGAATTTCTAAGGTTTTTTAAATGCTAATTTCTAACTATAACATGCCTGAAACCTATGGTTTTTTCAGTGAATATATATTGCATTAGGCAATAAATAATGAAGACGGTGACGCCCCATTGCTGGCCCTTCATTGGCCAAGGATCCACCAACCATATGGCAGGACCGTTTTAAATGACTGTGTTTGTTTTATTGACGGCTTTTCCGCACTGATGACGGCAAGAGCCAGAAACGCGTCTGCGGATGTTTTATAGCCGACACACCCCGTGAGTGCACCGGACCTTGGGAGTATTATGAACTCCTTGTTTTTTGCTGTTTTATAAGCGGTTTCCACCACCGCTTCCCGGTTGCACCCGCCGCGAGTTCGGCTGGCCCCAGGTGGAATACTGCTTTGGATTCAATTTGGGCTGCCTGAACCGCCGCTTACGGACTCTGTTGACCTATTTAGGTTGTGGCTTATACAAAGCTAGAGTGTTTCACCATATGTGGGACACTCACAGTGTTTTCGTTTTTAATCCAGCGGCAGGCGAGGGGATGTACAGGCACAGTTATCATGGCTGCCAATTGATTTTTTTAGTGATGGGAGCGCCATAGAAATTGTATTAGGCAATAAATAATGAAGACGGTGACGCCCCATTGCTGGCCCTTCATTGGCCAAGGATCCACCAACCATATGGCAGGACCGTTTTAAATGACTGTGTTTGTTTTATTGACGGCTTTTCCGCACTGATGACGGCAAGAGCCAGAAACGCGTCTGCGGATGTTTTATAGCCGACACACCCCGTGAGTGCACCGGACCTTGGGAGTATTATGAACTCCTTGTTTTTTGCTGTAATATATATATATATATATATATTATCTACTGGCGGTCGCCAGTAGATAGTTATAGTTAGGACCTATTTTCCATAGGAAATCCGCGACATTCTATTTGAAATAACTCTTGCGTCGGTTGACGAATCTTCGCAAAATTTTCAAACTTTATGGCCCGCTCCGACCCTGAAAGTCTCAGGGTGATTCGTCAAGCGGGGGCCGAGAAAAATGGGGGTCCCAAAACGTGTTTTCCCCATTCATTTTCCCATAGGAAACTTTAGACACGGCTACAGCCCGAACTGCTGAACGGAATTACACCAAATTTGGCAAAGAGGTAGTTCTTGGTTCAGAAAGAACCCTTTTGTTAAATGGTGTAAATCCGTTCAGTAGTTGTGGAGAAATTAAAAAATAAGAGTCAAAAATCAATTTCCCATAGGAAACTTTATGCAAGGCTACAGCCCGAACTGCTGAACGGAATTACACCAAATTTGGCAAAGAGGTAGTTCTTGGTTCAAAAAGAACCCTTTTTGTTAAATGGTGTAAATCCGTTCAGTAGTTGCTGAGAAAATCAAAAGTAAAAACACATATATATCTGGGCGGAGCCTAACCACACATGTCATCGTGAGATCTGATTGGCTGTCAGCACTTCATCCTGGAATTGCTGGCAGCCATCTTGGGACCAATATAAATGCATTGTAGTGAATCGAAGATTTTGAGGGTTACCAAAAGGAGAACTATAAAGGGTGATAACAGACTTTAGTTACATTAGAATTCATTTGTTGATGGTACCATACTAATTTCAGGAATTGTGGTGTGTTCTAAGGTGATTTTACCCTGTGAAACACCTTCTGCTGGGATATCATGAATCATGTTTGAGAGAACTATTTTCACATGCTTGTCCCATACAGTTTTGGAAGGTGCTCCAGAAGCTAAAATGAGAGCATATTTTCTGTAAATTCACATTATCTTTCTCAGTCATGTGAGAATGAAGTCTGACATTCTCAGTAAAACATGTACATCCAACAAGGGCAGAGACTGTCAGTTGATTCCTTTGTGTTCTACTGCAGCTTCCCAGAGTGTTCTAAAGAACAACTAGAGTGCTAACAGCCTTACTTATGACAAAAGTATGGCACACCTGAAGTCATCTTGATTAGAATAAACTGGTAACACTTAAAACATTTAATTTAAAAAGGAACAAAATGATGGGGTTCATCTTGTCATAGAAATTATGGTTAGTGCTCTGGAAAGAAAAATTAGGACATGTTTCAAGTGTGATCTCAAATATCTTCCTGTTATATTTCAACAGGAGCAGCCTGTCAGTTGATGCCTTTGTGTTCTACTGCAGCTTCCCAGAGTGTTCTAAAGAACAACTAGAGCGCTAACAGTCTTACTTATAACAAAAGTATGGCACACCTGAAGCCATCTTGATTGGAATAAACTGGTAACACTTAAAACATTTAATTTAAAAAGGAACAAAATGATGGGGTTCATTTTGTCATAGAAATTATGGTTAGTGCTGTAGAAAGAAAAATTAGGACATGTTTCAAGTGTGATCTCAAATATCTTCCTGTTATATTTCAACAGGAGCAGCCTGTCAGTTGATGCCTTTGTGTTCTACTGCAGATTCCCAGAGTGTTCTAAAGAACAACTAGAGCGCTAACAGTCTTACTTATGACAAAAGTATGGCACACCTGAAGCCATCTTGATTGGAATAAACTGGTAACACTTAACACATTTAATTTAAAAAGGAACAAAATGAGGGGTTCATTTTGCCATAGAAATTATGGTTAGTGATGTAGAAAGAAAAATTAGGACATGTTTTAAGTGAGATCTCAAATATCTTCCTGTTATATTTCAACAGGAGCAGCCTGTCAGTTGATGCCTTTGTGTTCTACTGCAGCTTCCCAGAGTGTTCTAAAGAACAACGAGTGCTAACAGCCTTACTTATGACAAAAGTATGGCACACCTGAAGCCATCTTGATTGGAATAAACTGGTAAAACTTAAAACATTTAATTTAAAAAGGAACAAAATGAGGGGGTTCATTTTGCCATAGAAATTAAGGTTAGTGCTGCAAAAAGAAAATTTAGTGCATGTTTTAAGTGAGATCTCAAATCCTCTTCTATTTCATTAGAAAATTCTGACATGCAGACTGAAACAATCACTTTCAATACCAGCAGTAGACTTCCAGTTAACTCCTTGGTGAGCAGTAGCTTTACTACAGTGATCTAATGAACAACTAGAGTAATAACATTCTGAATTTATGGCAAATGTGTGACACATCTGAATGCCTTCTTGATGGAATCAAAGTAAAAAACTGAAAGCATTTCCTACTGAGGAGACTGCAGTAAATGAGGAAATTAGGAAACTTCATAACAAAGAAGTCTTCCAAGATGGCCACCAGTGAAAAAAGAGCCCAAATGTAGCACAAATATTACCCAGATGTAGCCCACATATAGCCCAATGACAAAAGTGTGCAAAACACTTTTTATTTTTAGTTTTTTGCAGTTTTATGTAGTGCAGACTGGTCAGGTATTGGAGCGTTGCATCTTAAAACATGACCCCCCTACACTACAAAAACACCACTGCACTACCCTAAACCCTAAAACACTACCCCAGCACGACCCCCTACACTACACAAGCACCACTGCACTATCCTAAACCCTAAAACACTACCCCCAGCATGACCCCCTACACTACACAAACACCACTGCACTACCCTAAACCCTAAAACACTACCCCAACACCACTGCACTAACCTAAATCCTAAAACACTACCCCCAGCACGACCCCCTACACTACCCAAACACCACTGCACTACCCTAAAACATGACCCCCTACACTACACAAACACCACTGCACTACCCTAAACCCTAAAACACTACCTCCAGCACGACCCCCTACACTACACAAGCACCACTGCACTACCCTAAACCCTAAAACACTACCCCCAGCACGACCCCCTACACTACCCAAACACCACTGCACTACCATAAAACATGACCCCCTACACTACACAAACACCACTGCACTACCTTAAACCCTAAAACACTACCCCCAGCACGACCCCCTACACTACCCAAACACCACTGCACTAACCTAAATACTAAAACACTACCCCCAGCACGACCCCCTACACTACCCAAACACCACTGCACTACCCTAAAACATGACCCCCTACACTACACAAACACCACTGCACTACCCTAAACCCTAAAACACTACCCCCAGCACGACCCCCTACACTACACAAGCACCACTGCACTACCCTAAACCCTAAAACACTACCCCCAACACGACCCCCTACACTGCCTGAACACCACTGTACTGCCCTAAACCCTGAAACACATACCCTAGCACGACCCCCTACCCTGCCCGAACACCACTGCACTGCCCTAAACCCTGAAACACCACACCCTTCATGACCCCCTACACTGCCCGAACACCACTGCACTGCCCTAAACCCTGAAACACCACCCCCAGCATGACCCCTACACTGCCCGAACACAACTGCACTTCCCTAAACCCTGAAACAGTACCCCCAGCAAGACCTCCTACACAGCCCGAACACCACTGCACTGCCCTAAACCCTGAAACATCACCCCCAGCAAGACCCCCTACACTGCCCGAACACCACTGCCCTAAACCCTGAAACACCACGCCCAGCACGACCACCTACACTGCCCGAACACCACTGCACTGCCCTAAACCCTGAAACACCACCCCCAGCACGACCCCCTACACTGCCCGAACACCACTGCACTGCCCTAAACCCTGAAACACCACCCCCTGCATGACCCCCTACACTGCCCGAACACTACTGCACTGCCCTAAACCCTGAAACACCATCCCCAGCACGACCCCCTACACTGCACGAACACCACTGCACTGCCCTAAACCCTGAAACACTACCCCCAGCAAGACCCCCTACACTGCCCGAACACCACTGCACTGCCCTAAACCCTGAAACATCACCCCCAGCAAGACCCCCTACACTGCCCGAACACCACTGCCCTAAACCCTGAAACACCACCCCCAGCAAGACCCCCTACACTGCCCGAACACCACTGCACTGCCCTAAACCCTGAAACACCAGCCCCAGCATGACCCCTACACTGCCCGAACACCACTGCACTGCCCTAAACCCTGAAACACCACCCCTGCACGACCCCCTACACTGCCCGAACACCACTGCACTGCCCTAAACCCTGAAACACCTCCCCCAGCATGACCCCCTACACTGCCCGAACACCACTGCACTGCCCTAAACCCTGAAACACCACCCCCTGCACGATCCCCTACACTGCCCGAACACTACTGCACTGCCCTAAACCCTGAAACACCACCCCCAGCACGACCCCCTACACTGCACGAACACCACTGCACTGCCCTAAACCCCGAAACACTACCCCCAGCAAGACCCCCTACACTGCCCGAACACCACTGCACTGCCCTAAACCCTGAAACACCGCCCCTGCACGATCCCCTACTCTGCCCGAACACTACTGCACTGCCCTAAACCCTGAAACACCACCCCCAGCACGACCCCCTACACTGCCCGAACACCACTGCACTGCCCTAAACCCTGAAACATCAACCCCGGCAACACCCCCTACACTGCCTGAACACCACTGCCCTAAACCCTGAAACACCCACCCCCTACACTGCACGAACACCACTGCACTGCCCTAAACCCTGAAACACCACCTCCAGCAAAACCCCTACACTGCCTGAACACCATTGCTCTGCCCTAAATCCTGAAACACTAGCCCCAGCATGACCCCCTACACTGCCCAAACACCACTGCACTGCCCTAAACCCTGAAACACCACCCCCAGCACGACCCCTACACTGCCCGAACACCACTGCACTGCCCTAAACCCTGAAACACCAGCCCCAGCAAGACCCCCTACGCTGCCCAAACACCACTGCACTGCCCTAGACTCTGAAACACCAGCCCCAGCAAGACCCCCTACACTGCCCGAACACCACTGCACTGCCCTAAACCCTGAAACACCAGCCCCAGCATGACCCCCTACACTGCCCGAACACCACTGCACTGCCCTAAACCCTGAAACACCAGCCCCAGCATGACCACCTACACTGCCCGAACACCACTGCACTGCCCTAAACCCTGAAACACCAGCCCCAGCACAACCCCCTACACTGCCCGAACACCACTGCACTGCCCTAAACCCTGAAACACCAGCCAGAGCACGACCCCCTACACTGCCCGAACACCACTGTATTGCCCTAAACCCTGAAACACCAGCCCCAGCATGACCCCCTACACTGCCCGAACACCACTGCACTGCCCTAAACCCTGAAACACCACCCCCGCATGACCCCCTACACTGCCCGAACACAACTGCACTGCCCTAAACCCTGAAACACCACCCCTGCAGCACCCCTACACTGCCCGAACACCACTGCACTGCCCTAAACCCTGAAACACCACCCCTGCACCGCCCCCTACACTGCCCGAACACCACTGCACTGCCCTAAACCCTGAAACACCACCCCCAGCACGACCCCCTTTACTGCTCGAACACCACTGCACTGCCCCAAACCCTGAAACACCACCCCCAGCACGACCCCCTACACTGCCCGAACACCACTGCCTGCCTAAACCCTGAAACACCACCTCCTGCACGACCCCCTACACTGCCCGAACACCACTGCACTGCCCTAAACCCTGAAACACCACCCCCTACACTGCCCGAACACCACTGCACTGTCCTAAACCCTGAAACACCACCCCCTGCACGACCCCCTACACTGCCCGAACACCACTGCACTGCCCTAAACCCTGAAACACCACCCCTCAGCACGACACCCTACACTGCCCGAACACCACTGCACTGCCCTAAACCCTGAAACACCACCCCCAGCACGACCCCCTACACTGCCCGAACACCACTGTACTGCCCTAAACCCTGAAACATCAACCCCAGCAACACCCCTACACTGCCTGAACACCACTGCCCTAAACCCTGAAACACCACCCCCTACACTGCACGAACACCACTGCACTGAACCCTGAAACACCACCTCCAGCAAAACCCCCTACACTGCCTGAACACCATTGCTCTGCCCTAAATCCTGAAACACTAGCCCCAGCATGACCCCCTACACTGCCCAAACACCACTGCACTGCCCTAAACCCTGAAACACCACCCCCAGCACGACCCCTACACTGCCCGAACACCACTGCACTGCCCGAAACCCAGAAACACCAGCCCCAGCAAGACCCCCTACACTGCCCGAACACCACTGCACTGCCCTAGACTCTGAAACACCAGCCCCAGCAAGACCCCCTACACTGCCCGAACACCACTGCACTGCCCTAAACCCTGAAACACCAGCCCCAGCATGACCCCCTACACTGCCCGAACACCACTGCACTAAACCCTGAAACACCAGCCCCAGCACGACCACCTACACTGCCCGAAGACCACTGCACTGCCCTAAACCCTGAAACACAAGCCCCAGACCAACCCCCTACACTGCCCGAACACCACTGCACTGCCCTAAACCCTGAAACACCAGCCAGAGCACGACCCCCTACACTGCCCGAACACCACTGTACTGCCCTAAACCCTGAAACACCAGCCCCAGCACGATCCCCTACACTGCCCGAACACCACTGCACTGCCCTAAACCCTGAAACACCACCCCGCATGACCCCCTACACTGCCCGAACACCACTGCACTGCCCTAAACCCTGAAACACCACCCCCTGCAGCACCCCCTACACTGCCCGAACACCACTGCACTGCCCTAAACCCTGAAACACCACCCCCTGCACCGCCCCCTACACTGCCCGAACACCACTGCACTGCCCTAAACCCTGAAACACCACCCCCAGCATGACCCCCTTTACTGCTCGAACACCACTGCACTGCCCCAAACCCTGAAACACCACCCCCAGCACGACCCCCTACACTGCCCGAACAACACTGCCCTAAACCCTGAAACACCACCTCCTGCACGACCCCCTACACTGCCCGAACACCACTGCACTGCCCTAAACCCTGAAACACCACCCCCTACACTGCCCAAACACCACTGCACTGCCCTAAACCCTGAAACACCACCCCCAGCATGACCCCCTACACTGCCCGAACACCACTGCACTGCCCTAAACCCTAAAACACCACCCCCAGCATTACCCCCTACACTGCCCAAACACCACTGCACTGCCCTAAACCCTAGAACACTAACCCAGCACGACCCCCTACACTACCCGAACACCACTGCACTACCCTAAACCCTAAAATACTACCCCCAGCACAACCCCCTACACTACCCGAACATGACTGCACTGCCCTAAACCCTCAAACACTCCCCCAGCACGACCCCCTACACTACCCGAACACCACTGCACTGCCCTAAAGCCTAAAACACTCCCCCAGCATGACCCCCTACACTACCCGAACACCACTGCACTGCCCTAAACCCTAAAACACTCCCCCAGCATGACCCCCTACACTACCCAAACACCACTGCACTGCCCTAAACCCTAAAACACTACCCCCGCATGACCCCTACACTACCCAAACACCAATGCACTACCCTAATCCCTAAAACACTACCCCCGCATGACCCCCTACACTACACTAAACCCTAAAACACTACCCCCGCACGACTCCCTACACTACCCAAAGACCACTGCACTACCCTAAACCCTAAAACACGACCCCCTACACTACACAAACACCACTGCACTACCCTAAACCCTAAAACACTACCCCTACACTACACAAACACCACTGCAGTACCCTAAACCCTAAAAACTACCCCCAGCACGAACCACTACACTACCCAAACACCACTGCACTACCCTAAACCCTAAAAACTACCCCCAGCATGACCCCCTACACTACCCAAACACCACTGCACTACCCTAAACCCTAAAACACTACCCCCAGCAGTACCCCCTACACTACCCAAACACCACTGCACTACCCTAAATCACTACCCCCAGCACGACCCCTACACTACCCAAACACCACTGCACTACCCTAAACCCTAAAACACTACCCCCAGCACGACCCCCTACACTACCCAAACACCACTGCACTACCCTAAACCCTAAAACAATCCCCCAGCACGATTCCCTACACTACCCAAACACCACTGCACTACCCTAAACCCTAAATCTACCCCCAGCATGACCCCCTACACTACACAAACACCACTGCACTACCCTAAACCCTAAAACACTACCCCCAGCACGACCCTCTTCACTACCTAAACACAACTGCACAATTTGTTACAGGCGTTGCAACGCAGGCCTGTGGTGCTTACTGGAAGTACCTAGTGGGCTAGTTGGGCCCCAGGGACCCTCAGGATTCAAGGTGACCTAATCCCCCAACTTAAAATGCACCACGGGGCAATACTACCCCCAGCACAACCCCCTACACTACCCGAACACGACTGCACTGCCCTAAACCCTCAAACACTCCCCCAGCACGACCCCCTACACTACCCGAACACCACTGCACTGCCCTAAACCCTAAAACACTCCCCCAGCATGACCCCTACACTACCCGAACACCACTGCACTGCCCTAAACCCTAAAACACTCCCCCAGCACGACCCCCTACACTACCCAAACACCACTGCACTGCCCTAAACCCTAAAACACTACCCCCGCATGACCACCTACACTACCCAAACACCAATGCACTACCCTAATCCCTAAAACACTACCCCCGCATGACCCCCTACACTACACTAAACCCTAAAACACTACCCCCGCACGACTCCCTACACTACCCAAAGACCACTGCACTACCCTAAACCCTAAAACATGACCTCCTACACTACACAAACACCACTGCACTACCCTAAACCCTAAAACACTACCCCCTACACTACACAAACACCACTGCAGTACCCTAAACCCTAAAAAACTACCCCCAGCACGAACCACTACACTACCCAAACACCACTGCACTACCCTAAACCCTAAAAACTACCCCCAGCAGTATCCCTACACTACCCAAACACCACTGCACTACCCTAAACCCTAAAACACTACCCCCAGCAGTACCCCCTACACTACCCAAACACCACTGCACTACCCTAAATCACTACCCCCAGCACGACCCCCTACACTACCCAAACACCACTGCACTACCCTAAACCCTAAAACACTACCCCCAGCACGACCCCCTACACTACCCAAACACCACTGCACTACCCTAAACCCTAAAACAATCCCCCAGCACGATTCCCTACACTACCCAAACACCACTGCACTACCCTAAACCCTAAATCTACCCCCAGCATGACCCCCTACACTACACAAACACCACTGCACTACCCTAAACCCTAAAACACTACCCCCAGCACGACCCTCTTCACTACCTAAACACAACTGCACAATTTGTTACAGGCTTTGCAACGCAGGCCTGTGGTGCTTACTGGAAGTACCTAGTGGGCTAGTTGGGCCCCAGGGACCCTCAGGATTCAAGGTGACCTAATCCCCCAACTTAAAACGCACCACGGGGCAATACTACCCCCAGCACAACCCCCTACACTACCCGAACACGACTGCACTGCCCTAAACCCTCAAACACTCCCCCAGCACGACCCCCTACACTACCCGAACACCACTGCACTGCCCTAAACCCTAAAACACTCCCCCCAGCATGACCCCCTACACTACCCGAACACCACTGCACTGCCCTAAACCCTAAAACACTCCCCCCAGCACGACCCCCTACACTACCCAAACACCACTGCACTGCCCTAAACCTTAAAACACTACCCCCGCATGACCACCTACACTACCCAAACACCAATGCACTGCCCTAATCCCTAAAACACTACCCCCGCATGACCCCCTACACTACCCTAAACCCTAAAACACTACCCCCGCATGACTCCCTACACTACCCAAAGACTACTGCACTACCCTAAACCCTAAAACACGACCTCCTACACTACACAAACACCACTGCACTACCCTAAACACTACCCCCTACACTACACAAACACCACTGCACTACCCTAAACCCTAAAACACTACCCCCAGCAGTACCCCTACACTACCCAAACACCACTGCACTAACCTAAACCCTAAAACACTACCCCCAGCAGTACCCCCTACACTACCCAAACACCACTGCACTACCCTAAATCACTACCCCCAGCACGACCCCCTACACTACCCAAACACCACTGCACAACCCTAAACCCTAAAACACTACCCCCAGCACGACCCCCTACACTACCCAAACACCACTGCACTACCCTAAACCCTAAAACACTCCCCCCAGCACGACTCCCTACACTACCCAAACACCACTGCACTACCCTAAACCCTAAATCTACCCCCAGCATGACCCCCTACACTACACAAACACCACTGCACTACCCTAAACCCTAAAACACTACCCCCAGCACGACCCTCTTCACTACCTAAACACAACTGCACAATTTGTTACAGGCGTTGCAACGCAGGCCTGTGGTGCTTACTGGAAGTACCTAGTGGGCTAGTTGGGCCCCAGGGACCCTCAGGATTCAAGGTGACCTAATCCCCCAACTTAAAACGCACCACGGGGCGCGTTTGCACAGTGGTGAAGGGAGGGGCGGGGCCTCAGGTGACATGTGCGCAAACACGCCCTGTGGTGCGTTTTAAGTTAGGGAATTAATTCCCTTTGAATCCTGAGGGACCCTGGGGCCAACTAGCCCACCAGGTACCTTCAGTAAGCACAACAGAGTTGCGTTGCAGAGAGGTGAAAAAGGTGCGTGGCCTCGGAACGCCTCTCTGCAACTCAGCTCTGTGGTCCTAACTGTAGGTACCTGGGGGCTAGTTGGGCCCCAGGGACCCTCAGAATTCAAGGGGACTTAATCCCGCAACTTAAAACGCGCCACGGGTGCGTTTGCACACATGTCACCTCAGGCCCCCTCCCTTCACCACTGTGCAAACGCGCCCTGTAGCGCGTTTTAAGAGGTAGTTTTAATCCCCCTGCCCTATTATGTACTAGGGACTTGCAGAGGAGGTCATGCTAATCACAGGGGTACCCCAACGCATAGTGTTCCCTAGTGTATGTAGGTGTTTTCACTGTATTCTAAGTGTCTTTTAGCATAGCACTGGCTCTGGTTAGTCAGAGTCAGTTACCACCAGTACCCGTCTGAAAAAGTTGTGGGCACAGGATGATTTTGCAACAAGGCCTCTTTCTGCTCCTCTGTTGGTTCTTTCTGCACATCTTTTGCTTCTTTCTGTGCGTTTTTCTTCTTTCTTCACATGTCCTACCTCTGTAGGCATAGTTAGAAACTAGCATTTAAAAAAACCTTTGAAATTCACTTAAAAAATCATAGGTTTCAGGCACGTTATAGTTAGAAATTAGCATTTAAAAACCTTTGAAATTCACTGAAAAAACCATAGGTTTCAGACACGTTATAGTTAGTAATTAGCATTTAAAAAACCTTTGAAATTCACTGAAAAAACCATAGGTTTTAGGGACAGTTATAGTTAGTTGGACATTTCACTCGTACAAAACCATAGAAATTCCCCCGTTATAGTTAGTTCAGCTAACTATAACTCGCGCCCATAATGCACTGCTGATGACGTCACATATTACATCACTCAGGACATGGTAAGTGACATCACTGATGACATCACTGATGACATCTCAAATGACATCACTGATGACATCATCCATGTGATAATTTCATGCATCTTCTCACACCCTAATATAACTTTTGATACACCCACTCTAAATTACAGATTGCCATTCTCAAAACCATAGACACTCCAACACCAAAAACTACATACCACTCACTGATTCTTAGGTCTACACACACATCCACTCACTCACCCGTACAGTCACTCATACTTAGTCACTCAGTACAGGACTATCATATGCACTCATACACCTATATAAACACTCACACACCGCCACTCATCCATAGAGGTACTCACACACCTAGTCAGTCATGCAAAAACTTAATCACACACCCATTTACTCACCTATACAGTTATACATACACCAGCTCACTTACTCATACAAATACTAGCACATTCTTACGCTCTTATACAATCACTGATACAAGTACACACTCATCCATACAGCCACTCTCACAATCACACACTCTCACTTATAGCCATTTATATACTCCAACACACATATATACTGCCTTTCACATATGTAGTTACTCACACATGTACCACTGAGATATACATTCAATCACTAACACACCCATACACACACTCACCCACCCATACAGTCCATCACAGATGCACTCTTGAAACCATGCACCCAGTGAATCACCAACTCACACATCTATGCACAGAGTCACACACACCCCACCCACACAAACACTCAGGCACCCATACAGATACTCAGACGATCAATCAATCAATAACCCATGTAGACACTCATGTAGCTATTCAGAAAGCCATGCAGCCGCTTACAAACCAACAGACAGACGGATACAGACATTCACACAGTTTAGTCACTAACCCAAGCATTCAGTAAGATACATTTAATCACTCACTTGTAGAGTCAGTCACTCACGTACTAAATCATCCATTCAGACACTTATACACCCACTCATTCTTCAATACGCCTTTCCCTATATATATTAAACATATTTAAACTTGACAGAAATACAGTCACTGGATGATGTCATCAGTGATGTCATTTGAGATGTCATCAGTGATGTCATCAGTGATGTCATCAGTGATGTCACTGACCATGTCATGAGTGATGTAATATGTGACGTCATCAGCAGTGCATTGCGGGCGCGAGTTATAGTTAGCTGAACTAACTATAACGGGGAATTTCTATGGTTTTGTACGAGTGAAATGTCCAACTAACTATAACTGTCCCTAAAACCTATGGTTCTTTCAGTGAATATATATATATCCAAAGTTTTAAATCATCGTGTGAACAAGACAATTCTGTCGAAACGCGTAACGGTTGAATAAACTTATGATAATTATCCTGGACCTCTGTGAGTGCGATTTACTTACTTTAAAACTTTGGATTATCACAACCGGCATGGGTTCGCCGGTAATACAGCGCACCTCCTGTCTACGGGAGTGATCTCAGAAGGACCCGACTTGGAGTGGATATATATATATATATATATATATTCACTGAAAAAACCATAGGTTTTAGGGACAATTATAGTTAGTTGGACATTGCACTCGTACAAAACCCATGAAATTCCCCCGTTATAGTTAGTCCAGCTAACTATAACTCGCGCCCCGCAATGCACTGCTGATGACGTCACATATTACATCACTCATGACATGGTCAGTGACATCACTGATGACATCACTGATGACATCTCAAATGACATCACTGATGACATCATCCAGTGACTGTGTGTTTCTGTAAAGTTTAAATATTTTTAATATATATAGGAAAAGACGTATTGAAGAATGAGTGGGTGTGTAAGTGTCTGTATGGATGATTTAGTAGGTGCGTGACTGACTGTATAAGTGAGTGATTTAACGTATCTTACTGAATGCTTGGGTTAGTGACTAAACTGGGTGAATGTCTGTATCCGTCTGTCTGTTGCTGTGTAAGTGGCTGCATGTGTTTGTGAATAGCTACATGAGTGTCTATATGAGTTATTGAATGCTTGTGTGAGTATCTGTATGGGTGCCTGAGTGTTTGTGTGGGAGGGGTGTGTGCAACTCTCTGCATAGATGTGTGAGTGGGTGATTCACTGGGTGGATGGTTTCAAGAGTGCATCTGTGATAGACTGTATGGGTGGGTAAGTGTGTGTAAGAGTGTGTTAGTGAGTGAATGTATGTCCCAGTGGTACATGTGTGAGTAACTACATATGTGAAAGGCAGTATATATGTGTGTTGGAGTATATAAATAGCTATTAGCGAGAGTGAGTGATTGTGATAGTGGCTGTATGGATGAGTGTGTGCTTGTATCAGTGATTGTATAAGAGCGTAAGAATGTGCTAGTATTTGTATGAGTAAGTGAGCTGGTGTGTGTATAACTGTATAGGTGAGTAAATGGTAGTGTGTTTAATTATTTGCATGACTGACTAGGTGTGTGAGTACCTCTATGGATGAGTGGCGGTGTTTGAGTGTCTATATAGGAGTAAGAGTGCATATGATAGTCCTGTACTGAGTGACCGTAAGTATGAGTGACTGTACGGGTGAGTGAGTGGATGTGTGCGTAGACCTAAGAATCAGTGAGTGGGTATGTAGTTATTGGTGTTGGAGTGTCTATGGTTTTGCGAATGGCAGTCTGTAATTTAGAGTGGGTGTATCAAAGGTTATATTAGGGTGTGAGAAGATGCATGAAATTATCACATGGATGATGTCATCAGTGATGTCATCAGTGATGTCATTTGAGATGTCATCAGTGATGTCATCAGTGATGTCACTGACCTTGTCATGAGTGATGTAATATGTGACGTCATCAGCAGTGCATTGCGGGGCGCGAGTTATAGTTAGCTGGACTAACTATAACGGGGGAATTTCACGGGTTTTGTACAAGTGCAATGTCCAACTAACTATAACTGTCCCTAAAACCTATGGTTTTTCAGTGAATTTCAAAGGTTTTTTAAATGCTAATTTGTAACTATAACGTCCCTGAAACCTATGGTTTTTTCAGTGAATTTCAAAGGTTTTTAAATGCTAATTTGTAACTATAACACGTCTGAAACCTACGGTTTTTTCAGTGAATTTCAAAGGTTTTGTAAATGACAATTTTTAAATGTATTAATTGTTATATAAATTTTTTTCATACTGATTTACTACATTTTTAGAAACAATTTTTTTATTTTTTAAATTACATTGTAATTACATTATACATTACATTACAAAAAATACTTTCTCAGAATGAATTACTTTAGTTTAAATACTTTGCACATAGGCAATAGACTTTTAAGTACAGTAGTTACAGTTGTTGCAATGGGCAACACATTTTCAAACACAATGCAACATTCAGCTCAATGTGAATTTCTAGTTAAATGCAATTAGTTACTTTATGGATTACTTTTCTAACCACAGGACTGGATCCTAGATTCAGTCCTGGGACATCTCCTGTAAACAGTTGAGTAAAAGCGTTTTGGTTACAGTCGTGATTTTTAAGGAATATTATTGTACTTTAAAAGTTGACACTTAGAAACTTTTCACATAGAATCACCAATGTTATCCTATGGGAGGAAATTCACTTAGCAGGTAAGTAGTGTTATCGTGACTTTTTCTCACTCAGTGTTGGATCCTGGATCCAGCACTGGTGCATCTCCTGTAAACAGTTGAAAGAATGCGTTTAAGTCATACAGGCGATTTTTTAGGAATATTTGTAGTTTGTGAAAATCGACACTTTGAAACTTTTCTGCTGAAAACCAGACAATGGATTCCTATGGAAGAAAATATAAGTTACTGGTAAGTACGGTTAAAATTACTTTTCAGGGTCAGTGCTGGGCTAAAAGATGCAGCACTGGGTTCTCTCCTGATAACAGGTGAGTAAATTGGAATTCGTACTTTGGTTGATTTTAGAGGAATATTATAAAGTTCCAAAACTCCACACTTAGAAGAATTTCCAAGTGAAACCAGTCAATGTTAGCCTATGAAGGAAATTCAAGTTACCGGTAAGTACGGTTAAAATTACTTTTCAGGACCAGTACTGGGCTGAAAGATGCAGCACTGAGGTCTCTCCTGATAACAGGTGAGTAAATCAGAATTTGGATTTCGGCTGATTTTAGAGGAATATTTGTATGTTTCAAAAATCAACACTTAGAAACTTTTTCAGCAAAAAGCAGGCAATGATATCCTATGGAAGGAAATTCAAGTTACTGGTAAGTACGGTTAAAATTACTTTTGAGGATCAGTACTGGGCTGAAAGATGCAGCACTGAGGTCTCTCCTGATAACAGGTGAGTAAATCGGAATTCGTATTTCGGCTGATTTTAGAGGAATATTTTAAAGTTCCAAAACTCCACACTTAGAAGAATTTCCAAGTGAAACCAGTCAATGTTAGCCTATGGAAGGAAATTCAAGTTACTGGTAAGTACGGTTAAAATTACTTTTCACGACCAGTACTGGGCTGAAAGATACAGCACTGAGGTCTCTCCTTATAACAGGTGAGTAAATCGGAATTCGTATTTCGGCTGATTTTAGAGGAATATTTGTATGTTTCAAAAATCAACACTTAGAAACTTTTTCAACAAAAAGCAGGCAATGATATCCTATGGAAGGAAATTCAAGTTACTGGTAAGTACGGTTAGAATTACTTTTCAGGATTAGTACTGGGCTGAAAGATGCAGCACTGAGGTCTCTCCTGATAACAGGTGAGTAAATCGGAATTCGTATTTCGGCTGATTTTAGAGGAATATTTTAAAGTTCCAAAACTCCACACTTAGAAGAATTTCCAAGTGAAACCAGTCAATGTTAGCCTATGGAAGGAAATTCAAGTTACTGGTAAGTACGGTTAAAATTACTTTTCAGGACCAGTACTGGGCTGAAAGATACAGCACTGAGGTCTCTCCTTATAACAGGTGAGTAAATCGGAATTCGTATTTCAGCTGATTTTAGAGGAATATTTGTATGTTTCAAAAATCAACACTTAGAAACTTTTTCAGCAAAAAGCAGGCAATGATATCCTATGGAAGGAAATTCAAGTTACTGGTAAGTACGGTTAAAATTACTTTTCAGGACCAGTACTGGGCTCAAAGATGCAGCACTTAGGTCTCTCCTTATAACAGGTGAGTAAATCGGAATTCGTATTTCGGATGATTTTAGAAGAATATTTGCACAATGGTGAAGGGAGGGGCGGGGCCTGAGGTGACATCTGTGCAAACGCGCCCCGTGGCGCGTTTTAAGTTGGGGGATTAAGTCCCCTTGAATCCTGAGGGTCCCTAGGGGCCAACTAGCCCACCAGGAACCTCCAATATGCGCCAGGGGCTGCGTTGCAGAGACGTGTAGAGAGGCCACGCCCCTTTTACACCTCTCTGCAACGCAGCTCTGTGGCGCTTTCTGGATGTACCTGTTGGGCTAGTTGGCCCTCAGGGACCCTCAGGATTGAAGGGGATTTAATTCCCCATCTTAAAACACGCCACGGGGCCTGTTTGCACACATGTCACCTGAAGCCCCGCCCCTCCCTTCACCACTGTGCAAACGCGCCCGTGGCACGTTTTAAGTTGGGGGATTAAGTCCCCTTGAATCCTGAGGGTCCCCGGAGTCCAACTAGCCCACCATATACCTCCAAAAGCGCCACAGAGCTGCATTGCAGAGAGGTGTAAAAGGGGCATGGCCTCTGTACACCTCTCTGCAAGGCAGCCCCTGGCGCATACTGGAGGTTCCTGGTGGGCTAGTTGGCCCCAGGGACCCCCAGTATTCAAGGGGAATTCGTTCCCCTCTGCAAACGCGCCAGGGGCGCGTTTGCAGAGTGGTGAAGGAAGGGGCGGGGCCCGCGGGCCCGATCGTTTTTTTTTTATTTAGTTTTTTTGTCCCCTGAAGGGGGGCTGTGTGGCCCCCTTCCTTTTTCCAGTTTTTATGCCCTGGGGACCCCATCCCCCAGGGCCTTACCCCTTTTTTAATTAAATATTATTTAAAAAAACGTGAAGGGGGCCGCGTGGCCCCCTTCCCTGGGCCTGTATTGGCCCCGAGGACCCCATCCCCGGGGCATGGCCTCGATTTTTTGTTTTTCTTTGGAGGGGGCTGCGTGGCCCCCTCCTCAGGCCATTTAAGGCCCCGGGGACCCCATCCCCGGGGCCGGCCTTTCCTTTTTTAAATTTTTTTTTTTATTATTTGGGGAGGGGGCCGCGTGGCCCCCTCCCGGGCCACTACTTGCCCCGGGGATCCCATCCCCGGGGCTGGCCCTCTCCATTGGGGACTGTGGGGGGTCCCCAATCCCCCACAGTCCCGCCGGCTCCCCGTGTCCCTTAGGCGCCGGCATTGCTTTCCACATGGGGAGCTGCTAAGATGCAGCTCCCCATGTGGAAAAGCAATGTGCTTTGGATATTGGAAGAGAGAGCAGGTTTCCCTGCTCTCTCTTCCAATATCCAAAGCAGTTTGCTATGGCAGGACGGGAGCCGCGAGGCTCCCGTCCTGCCATAGCAAACTACAGTGTCCCGGGGTAGGCACCCCGGGACACTGCAGGAGCCGGCCCTGGGGGTGGTGGTCCCCAGGGCCATCAAGGGCTCCAGGAGGGGGCCACGCGGCCCCCTCCCATTCAGTTCACAGCCCCGGGGAGGTGGTGGTCCCCGGGGCTCTGGGGTCCGTAACGGACCCCCATATTTAAATGTTTAGTGCCCCGGGAGGTGGCGGTCCCCGGGCATGTGGGGGGCTGGAGCCCCCACACAGGTTTTTCAATTATAAAAAAAAGCCCCGGGGAGGTGGTGGTCCCCGGGCTGCGGGAGGGCTCAGAGCCCTCCCGCACCATTTAAAAAAAAGCCCCGGGGGGTGGCGGTCCCCGGGCTTGGGGGCCCTTGAGGCCCCCACATATTAAATTATCCCCCCACCATGCCCCCGGGACTTGGGCCACCCGGGGGCAAATACAGTCCGAAGCGCGGGAGACCGCGCTTCGATTTTTCGGCAGGATTCGCGCACCCTGAGCGCATCCTGCCGATTTTTAAAATTTTTTTTTTTTTTGCCCAGGGGGTCCTTGTGGGACCCCCTGAGCAAACCTAGGGGTCAGGGTGTTTCTACCCTGCCCCCTTTGTGCGCTTTGCGCACTTGTTTCTGTCCCTCGGTTCTACCGAGGGACAAAATGGCTGCCAACATTTCCTGAATCGGAATGTTGACAGCCAGCTGACAGCCAATTAACATGCAGATCGGGAGGGTACGCGGACCCTACTCGGCCATAGATATCACTATCTTTTTACTTTTGATTTTCTCAGCAACTACTGAACGGATTTACACCATTTAACAAAAAGGGTTCTTTCTGAACCAAGAACTACCTCTTTACCAAATTTGGTGTAATTCCGTTCAGCAGTTCGGGCTGTAGCCGTGTCTAAAGTTTCCTATGGAAAATTGCATGGGGAAAACGCGTTTTGGGACCCCCTTTCTCTCGGCCCCCGCTTGACGAATCCCCCGAGACTTTCAGGGTAGGAGCGGACCGGAGCGGGCCATAAAGTTTGAAAATTTTGCGAAGATACGTCAACCGGCAAGAGAGTTATTTCAAATAGAATGTCGCGGATTTCCTATGGATAATAGGTTGTAACTATAACTATCTACTGGCGACCGCCAGTAGATAATATATATATATATATATATATATATATATATATATATATATATATATATATATATATATATATATATATTTTACATTACCTACTGGTGGTCGCCAGTAGGTAGGTATAGTTAGGACATAGTTTCCATAGGAATTGCGTTTTTTGGCTTGCTGATAACTTTGGTGCCATTTGATGAATTTTCACAAAAGTTTCCAGAAAAAGTGTTTTGCCTTGTCTTGTTGTGGATGGAAAGTTTTGGGGTGATCCGTCAAGCCACGGGGGGCCTACAAAAAGGGGGTCAATAAAAGTGTGTTTCCCATGTTAATTCCCACAGAGCGCTTAGATAAGACTGCAGCCCGAACCGCTGAACGGAATTACGGCAAATTTGACAGAAAGCTAGCGCATGGTCCAGAAAGAGCCCTTTTTGTGATTTGGTGTAAATCCGTTCAGTAGTATTGAAGATATTAAAGGAAAGCCAAATTTGTATATATGGAGGCACAAACCCTTCACGAATCCATTGTGGTGCTTCGCAAATCCATGCGCCAACAGCACTGCTGTGATTGGCTCGGCGCAACCTGAGTCAAAAGTTGTGGCTGCCATTTTAGACATCGGGGAACTGTCCCTGGCAGCAAGAATAAATATGAAATGTAGTGGAGGGGGGGGTACCCTGATCCCATGGGAACAATAAAGGGGTCTGTGAGGGACCCCTGTTGGGCAATAAAAATGCCCAGAAATTGTTTTTATTCCACAAGCGAGGATTCGCGAATCTGTCGTAGTGCTCAGTGCAGCTCCTGTGTAACTTCACGGTGGATTCACAAAGTAGGCTGAAAAATTAAAAAAATATATACACGCATGCACCTACTGAGAAACCCAGATAGACACTCTCCTACCCACTAACAGACCCACTCAGGGGCTCACACAGTTACTCAGAGACTCATGCACCCACTCACAAACCCACTGATAGACTCACATACCTATCACAGACCCACTCAGACACTTATGTACCCACTCCTAGACCCACTCAGACACTCATGCTCCCACTCACAGACCCAGTCAGACACTCATGCACGCACTCACAGACCCACTCAGACACTCACTTATGCACATGCAGACCCATTCAGACACTGTCACCCACTATCAGACCCATTCTTAGACTCATGCACCCACTCACACACTTACTCAGACACTCATGCACTCACTCATAGACCCACTCAGACAGTCATGTAGCCACTCACAGACCCACTTAGACACTCATGCACCCACTTCCAGACTCACTCAGACACTCATGCACCCACTCACAGACCCACTCAGACACTCATGTACCCACTCACAAACTGATGCACCCACTAACAGACCCACTCAGAGGCTCACTCACAGACCGATTCAGACACTCATGCACCTACTCAGACCTACTCAAGCACCTACTCACAAACACGTTCAGTGACTCAGAGACTCATGCACCCACTCTCAAACCCACTGATAGACTCACATACCCATTCACAGACCTACTCAGACACTTACGTACCCACTCCTAGACCCACTCAGATACTCATGCACCCACACACAGACACAGTCAGACACTCATGCACCCACTCATAGACACACTCACTCATGCACTCACAGACCCATTCAGACATTTACACATCTACTCACACACCCATTCAGAGACTCGTGCACCCACTCACATGCCCACTCACGAATCCATTCCTAGACCCACTCAGACAGTCATGCAGCTACTCACAGACCCACTCAGATACTCACACATCCACTCAGACCTATGCACCCACTCACAGACCCAATTTAGAGACTCACACATCCACTCACAGATGCACTCAGATACTTCCGCAACCAGTCACAGACCCAGACACTCATGCACCCACTCACAGGTCTACTCAAACACTTATGCACCCACTTGTATATCTACTCAGATACTTATGCACCCACTCGCAGACCCACTGAGACACTGCCACTCACATACCCACTCAGACACTCATGTACCCACTCACAGACTCACTCAGAAACTCATTCAGCACCTCACAGACCCACTCATGCCTTAAACTCCCTGTTTATTACATATAGGCAACCCCTAAGGTAGTCTGTAGATAAGCCATAGGGCAGGCTGCTGTGTTCTTAAAAGGTAAGACATGTACTTTGAAGTTTCAGTGAGTTACATGTTCACTTAAAGACCCACATGCCCAGTTATAAATTCAGTCTCCCATCCATACTGCAACTCACATACCTATTTACAAAAGCATAGAGCCACTCACACACCAAGTCAGACAGTAGCAGAGGTACTTACACATTCACTCACACACCCACAGTACTTATATATCCAGCATTAACAGTGCCAGTTGCACACACAGTTACATGCCTCAATGCTCACTAACATAGCCAGTAAGCAATCCATACAGCCACTTACATACACATTTACAGACCCATAGAGTTACTAAGAGAGCCAGTCATATAGCAACATAGTTACTTTCATATCCAATGACATACCCAAATAGGAACTAATACACTCATTCAGATATGTACTGAAGAACTGACACTACCAAGTCACCCATCCAGACAAGTAGCCCTTTAAACATGTGTTTGGCCATCTACTGCAGAGCCTGTGTGTGCAGTTTTACTGACAGGTCTACTTTGCAATTAAAATTCCTCGCCCAGCCTTGAACTTCCCTTCTACTGCATATAATTCATCGCTAATGTAGGCAGTAGGTAGGCAATACGGCAGGGTGCTATGTGCTTAAAAGGTAAGACATATACTTTAAAGTTTCAGTGAGTTACATGCAAACTTAAAGACCCATATGCCCAGTTATACATTCAGTCTCTCACCCCTTTAAACATGTGTTGGGCTTGCTACTGCAGAGCCTGTGTGTGCAGTTTTACTGGCAAGTTGAGTCGGCATTTAAAACTCTTTGCCAAGCCTTAAACTCGTTCATTCGTTCGTTCAAATAACTTTATTCGGTAACTGTACAGAGTAAACCATAAAAGCAGAATACATATATTACACAATTAAAAGATCCCTAAGCATTTTAAAACAGATATAAATCATATCACAATTGATTTCCGCAGTTTAAAAACATTTTTTAAAAGGCAGTAATAGAGGCAATAAAAAATTCGTTATTCAAACATTGTAATGCCAAGAATGCAGGGCGGCATTGTCTCAATCCCAGCCTTTTTAGCAGTGGAATGATCCATCTTTTTCTAGGGGTACAATAAAATTTACAGAGAACAATATATGTATGGACGATTGTGCAGAAACATCGTCACACAGGCATTTACATAGTGTTCTAGACCAATCATTTAGTTTGGGGAAACTTAGCGATCTGTAAAGAATGTTTAATCTGAAACGTGTTAACAAGAATCTATCGTAGTCACTAGTGACTAACAGAATATAAGGCTGAATGTTCTCAAAGGCCAGAGTAAGATGGTGAGACTCGACCGTTGATTTCTTCATTTCAGTCATAATTCTTATTTCACTCAGATATCGCATACACCTATGCTTTAGATCCTTTCTAGACACGTTGCACATAGTATGAGGATCGTTATAATATTCTTGATGGCCTAAATGACATACAAATGTTTTAACGTAATCTAGCCATCTTATATGTTTAGCTCCGTCCATCCCCAGAGCGTCTTTTATTATGTGGCGATTAAAAGCAGTCTCGTCTATAGTCCAGACCCTGTGCCAGAGGAGGACAGGCTGGATCTTAATCACGTCCTCCAAATAGGGCAAGCCGAGTTCAGCGTGGCATATAAAATTAGACGTACTATCTGGTACGGATAAAAGGGATTTGAGAAACATGTTTTCTGCCATCTGTAATATATTTACATTGGCAAACCCCCAGATTCCTGCTCCATAAGTGGCAATCGCAACACATTTTGCCTTATATATTTGCAATAATTCCCCTGGGGAGCGTTTCCCTAGTTTTCTACTAAAATTAATTAAAGCCATCAGTGACTTGCTAAACAAAAGCCTTCTAGATTTTACTGCCCTAGTCCAAGTTCCCGATTGGTCAAATAAAATCCCTAGGTAAGAAAAGGTTTTAGTGCGCTCTATTGCCTTAGTATTAATAAAAATAGTATTACTCTTTTTGTTGGATCCGTTGCCACAATTCATTACGAATGTTTTTGAGCAATTAATTGTAAGACCCAAGTTAGACATAAAATTTGTAAAAGAAGTAACTACCCTCTGGAGACCGAGTGGTGTACGAGCCATAAGGACCGCATCGTCTGCATACAGGAGTGCAGGGATAGGGCGAGTTGCTGCTGATGGTAAATCCCTGCACTCCTTAACCAAGGTGGTCTCTAAATCATTTATATACAATGTAAATAAAAATGGAGCAAGGACACAGCCTTGCCTAACACCTTTCATCACTCTAAAAAAATTTGTGCAGTCCCCATCCGTCCCAAAGCGCACCCTTGCCCTTGCCCCCGAGTAAAGTTGCCTTAGAAAGGAAATTATTATAAAGTCTACCCCCTGCCTCTCTAAAATTGACCATAACTTTTCGTGGACGACGCAATCAAATGCGGCCGTTAGATCAACGAAAGTTAAAAACAGCCTTTCCCTTTTTACTTTGGTGTATTTATCTAGTAAAATGTGTAGATTTAATCCCTGTTCGATTGTCCCCCGACCCTTACGAAAACCGTACTGTAGGTCACTTATAATTCCTTGCTCCTCCGCCCAGGCCTGCAGTCTTTCTAGGATCACCCATCCTATAATCTTCACTGTGGAATCCAGTGATGATATTGGGCGGTAACACGCTGGATCCGCCCTGTCTCCCTTTTTAAAAATGGGGACAATAATAGAGTCATACCAGGTCGTTAAAAATCCCTTAGTACAGCATGCGTTAAAAACTTGTGTTAAAATTGGTCCCCACAATGCCAAATTGGATTTAAATAGGTCCACCGGGATTCCATCCGGCCCCGGGGCCTTACCACCCAGGCTTGCATTTATGGCAGCGTTGACCTCGCTCAAGTTGAAATCCAGAGATAATTTTTGAAAGGGGGGGAAGGCTCAAGGTCAGGCCCATCCACCATGGTTCCCTGTACATCACTGATTTGATTATTGTACAGTTTGGAGTAGTGCGAGACCCACTCCGATTCAGTTATAGCAATTTCTATAGTTGCTTTTTTGTTCTCAGTCAAAAAAGGTGCATTAACCGCCTTCCAGAAAGCAGTGGGATCTCGATTAATCAAAGCCTCGTGCAGGGCACTCCAGGCTTCCTCTTTCAACCTTTTCTTCCTTTCTTTTAGAACCCTCTTATAATTCCTTCTGGATTCCCTAATGAGCGCCTTATCTTTCATCCTGGCGTTTAGTGCATGTTTAAGTTTAGTATATGCTTTTGTACAAAGGGAATCAAACCAGCCTTCACTGTGTACGTTACTCCTTCTTACATTTACATACAATGTTTCTTTAATTTGATTAGAGATAATTAAAAAGCTCTCTATGATTACTTGGTAAGAAGACCTCTCATCGAGACACGAGTAAAACATGTTCTTACACTTCGAAACAATTTTTGTAACAAATTCCTCTGGGTCCACTTTCCCCAATCTTAATGCATACCCATTTTGTCTACTCAAGGTAATATTCTTCAAAAGCTGTTTGGAAGTACCCCTCATGTTAAAATCTTGTTTAGACACTGACACATCAATACTTTGCGGGTAGTGATCGCTTAAAACAATGTCATGAGTAGTGAAATCATTAATACGTGATGAATGTCTACACGTTATCAGTATATAATCAATTATAGAGGATGTACCTCGGCCATTAAACGTTGGGCAAAAAGGGACCACCGGTGAACATAAATTGTTTGCAAAACTCATATCATATGAAAACATAATATCATTCAAGAGATCTCCATAAGGTGTATGTGGAAAATGGAGAAGACTGGTACCTTTTTCATACGTTATTCCGCAAACCCCCTGAGCATCCCTTTGACGTGTTAAAATCTCCACCCCATATCACAAAAACTTCATTAGTTGAATGGGAAAGTAAGTTATTTAATTCGCTATTTAATTTTCGCAATATCCCCTCAAGTATTTCTGATGGAACATTGTTATAAAAATGTAACAAGACTACTCTAAATTCCTGGTCCACGTATAAATTTATAATTTGATAATACCAGTTAGAGACAATTAGTTGGACTTTCCTCAGGTTTAGGTAATTGGAAATGTAGGTGCAGAGACCCCTTTAGCTCTGCCATGGGATGAACTTATTGCAGAGGTATGAAACGTTTTATACCCACTGATGTGGATTGCATCCACTGTCCATGTTTCTTGCAGACTAAAGATCTCAAATTTACTCACGAAGTCAAACCACACGTTATTGCACACCTTGGATTTTAATCCTGCCACGTTCCAGAACAGGAACTGGCATTTATCTTTCCTGTCTGTGCCCATGTTCCTGTTCCTTTCCCGCCCATCCTCCACCTGCAGAATTATAGGCCCGGTTTGTGATAAAGGGGTTTGAGTTGGTGGAGCCGTGATGTCCTGGGCTATGTTCGCGGATGACTGTATGTTTTCCACTAAAACTCTCTCTTGTGTGTCGCCTATTACATTACTAACTCGGGATATTGACAGACCCACATTAGAGCCAGCATCCCTACTGCTTGATGTTAACGCCTGGGTGGAATCCTCTAGACTCAGTCAATCGACTGCTTCTAGATTGTTAAATACATCAAAGCGATTGTATGTTTGGATATTAAACTGGTTTCTGTGGGTCGGAGTGTAAGGTTCCCAATTAATTCTTGCATTATTGCCATGTGCGGGTTGATAAAAATAGCCTATGGGAACTACATTAACACCTTGTCCTAGCGCAGTATGGTTTCCTGCCCTACTTAAGATCAGTTTTACTAAGCGGGGGTCTTAAAAGTCAGGACAACACAATCCCCTGCGAGGGTTTTCCGTCCTCTGCCTACCCATCCTATTCTCCTTGCCATCTTGAACTCTTCAAATAACTCCCCAGCAAGGCCCGTCCTAACACCAAGCCAACGTAAGGATTTGTTCCTTAATACCTCCCACGATTCTTCTGTCCCGTTTTCTAGTTTTGGAACATTAGCCAGTACCACTATGTATGGCGTGGCCACTGGGGGTAAGTCTAAGTATGTTATATGCCGTTCCTTCCTCTTTTCATGTACGTTATTAGAGCTTTTGGTAGGAGAGCTGCACGTAAGTGGAGTCATAGCTGGTGGTATGGTAGACGGGGGACCACTGAGTTTATTGTGGAATACTGTGGCAATGTATTGCTTTTACCATGTCCTGTATTGGTGTGAGTGCCCAGAGTAGGACTATTGGAATTGGGCCTTAATCTACTCGATTCACTATCCTGAGCACTCACTTGACTAGGCTCACACCCCTGCACGTGGGACTGGAGTTTGTCCAAGCATTTGGCTAAGGTTGCCTCCATTAAGCCAAACCTAGATGTCAGACTGCTTAGACTTTCTCTGAGATGCGTATCTAAGGCTTCCAGCTTGGCTTTTAGTTTGCCAACCTCGCTCTGTGTGCGCGCAATGGAGCTGAGTATTGATTTTTCCCTGTTTTCAGATTTTCTGGGCTTAGCTTTTTTGGGGCCTTTTTGCATGCAATGAGTGGGGACTTACTAGACTTTGAGCATGGTACTTCGGGCATAGGGGAGCAATTGTCAGGGTTCCTGGGGCGCTTAGTCGGCGGTTGTGTTTCATAATCGTGTTCACTACTAGATATGTGGTCTGAAATATTTACCGCACAGCCATTTGTGGCCGGATTGCTTCTATGAGCATCGATTTGATTAATAGAGCTAGCCCTACCTGGTGCACCCCCATCCATTCCTGGGTTCAACGCCTCTTCAACAGTTATAATCTGCCGCTCAATAGCTCCCACAGCACACGTTAAATAATTTAATAGGGACTGACGAGAAAGCTCCCCTGCTTTAACTGATTTTTTGTTCTGAGTGCTCACTAATTTTCTCTTCCTTATAGTAAAAACAAAAATTGATCGATGATAACTTAAGTACACCACAAATATAATTATTATTAAACCACAAATTGTCCACGAATCAAGGAGTCTGAATATCCACAGTTAATGCTTTACTTCGATCAGATTTCCTTCTCAGGGAAATAGTGCGGATTCGACGAATCATAAGATCAATGACCAATCTTCGTTAAAGTCCTAGTAATCATGGACTTTGGATAAATTACGGCGCACAGTACCTTAAAAATGGTGGATGGCAGAGTTGTGGCCCAGCCTCTGTCAGAATATGACGGGCTAAGACGGGCCCGTCTTGGCCCGGTCTTCGCCCGGGCCGAGCCCGGGCACCTCCCGCGCGCGTCCCGCATCGCGGGACCGCCGTTGGAGATTTGAAGCCCCCAACAGGGGCTGGGTGCAAAGTGCTGCGTGCCTTCTGGCCCAGGGACACGGGCGAAAGGGCTGTGTGCAAAGTCCTTGTTGCGGTCTCCCGCGTCATGGGACCGCCGCCGAAGATTTGAAGCCCCCACCAGGGGCCGGGTGCAAAGTGCTGTGTGCCTTCTGGCCCAGGGATACGGGCGAAAGTGCTGTGTGCAAAGTCCTTGTTGCTGTCTCCCGCGTCGCTGGACCGCCGCCGGAGATTTGAAGCCCTCACCAGGGGCCGGGTGCAAAGTGCTGTGTGCCTTCTGGCCCAGGGACATGGGCGAAAGTGCTGTGTGCAAAGTCCTTGTTGCGGTCTCCCGCGTCGCGGGACCGCTGCCGGAGATTTGAAGCCCCCACCAGGGTCCGGGTGCAAAGTGCTGCGTGCCTTCTGGCCCAGGGACACGGGC